>JAPYZR010002030.1:0-19251 GCA_030522945.1 Trichopria nigra
CACAATCACTGTTATGTAACTGTGCCAATTTTGAGGCGACATTTTAATGTAACTGTTACATAATTGTGACATAACTTCTGTGAATGTTTGCTGGGTTATTTCTATATCACTATTCTATATCACATCCTATTATTAAGATAGAAGATCCAGTAATTTTATTTTATTGGAAAGAAAAATAAAAAAAACACACATTTCTTTTTCGTGATATATATTTACATTATTATTAACAAAAAATATAAAGATATACAGTAGCCTAAAATGATAACAAAATATGATTAAACTTGCTCGAAATTAGTAAGGATAAATGAAAATTTAGTGTATAAAACAAACAAGTGGAGAAAAATTAGCGACCAATAAGTAAATACTAAATATTTTGTAAAACCTGTGGTAGAAAAAGAGTCCAGTTTTTGGATAGTTTCTGTCCAGTTTGCTTTTTTCCCATGTTAAAGGTATATGATATTTGGGCAATGCAACATAAAACCGGACAGATTTCTAACAGTGACATTTTGTCATGAAATGAATATTAATCATTCTCACTATTCAAGTTCTGATAAACAATAAAAAAATGCGACATGATAGTATCAAAATATTCAGATTTAACAATATTTCAATATTCAAATAGTAACGATAATGATAGAAAAAAAATTTTACATATAGCTTGTATTGTTCATAATTCTAGAAATGCAAGTATCTGTATTTTTTTAATGATATACTATATATTTGTGACTTTCGATATAATAATATATTCAAATATTAAAACAGTAAATAAATTATAAATATAAAATGGAATTGCTGGAATAAAATATAAGAGCTAGGATATATGAAAAAATATATAAGAAAAAATATGTAAGACCCACATGCGAGAGGAAAACCACAGGCGATAATGTAAGAAGATGAGAAGATAATGTGAAAAAATAATGTGAAAAGAGACAAACTTATTTATTACTCAGCATGTTGGATCTTTTATAAGGTCTATGGGAGTATAACATCCCAAAACGAAATTTGTTTGTAACCATAAACTGACATTTTGAAATCTAATACCTGCACTACTATTGAAAAGATTGAATAAAGAAATTTATTAATTACTTATAAACTTCAACTGAATAAATCTTGAATTAATTTAGAAGCGTATAAAATGAAATTCTATTTACAAAAACTATTCCTCGAATTTCTCCTTCTGCCTAGTTGAAGACCCAAAAATCTGAGGATTGTTCATCCTACACCTTAGCGTCACGCGAAATCTCATTGTGCGGTATCGGTGTCAATAAACATGTCGAACAAAAAGATCTAATGTACCTGAATGAAGTTCCCGGTACGCGTTCGAAAGGTGATGTTTTTTCTTACGTTCATGTCGTGGGTGTCACGGAGCTGCCCAGCGTCTTGAATGGTTTTTGTTTTGGTTCGGTTTGACAGGACGGTCCTTTGTTTCGTTCGTGCTGGAAAGTTCTACCTAGTCCAAATTACCTTATTCACGCGAGCCCTGGCAGGATATGTAATGTCACCACTGCGGCCATTCTGACGGACATTTAAATGGTTCACTTTCAAAGCGATGCCTGGATCTTCTTTCAATCCAAGGCTCGCGGGTGCGATCGCTTCTAATACGGAAGTCTATTAACGCTTCGAGACCCTCTTGTTCAGCAGTCACAATATTCTCGGATGTTTCTTAATTGATTTGCTCTCGATTTCCGAAGAAGCACGACTGGTGTAATCTGACACTACCAGAAGGCAAACGTAAAATTTATTTCAATATACTACTTTATTTCCTAAAATGAAAAATGTTCAAATAATTATGGATCGATGTAATTCATTATTCAGTAAAAAGTATTGCTAATACTTTATGAATGTCAGACCACTTTAACATTATCTTTGTAGGAATTATTTCCGCGTAACATCGCTAGACGCGGACGAGGTTTCACTACATCAGTCGATATTAAAAAAACTATAATAAATATTCATTAGTAAAATACAGAATTATTTCAAGCATCTACATTATCAGAATTGTCCAGAAATCAGAATAACCAAAAATAGTATTTTTTTCGTTATTGACTTTTATTTTGTTCTAATTATATTTCATTTGAAATATTTATGAAAGACAAATATCAATTAAAATAATAACCACCGAAAATTCGACAAATGGTGGTTTCATAAACAGGAAGCTCATATTTCTTAGGTCAAAATTTCTTCTGGACCCGTCGAGTAAACTACGAAAAGAATAGGTAAATGTAATACGAGAGGTCTTTCTTAGTGGCAGCATGTGGGAAGAAGTGGCGTAAACGTATGCTTACAAATCGAAAATGAGAAATGGAAGGGGTGTGTTTCAAAACATGTCACTTCGAATATCGGTGGTAGGCATCGATCCGCGGGATCTCTACTCTTTTTCAATCCGAGCTGCGATCTCATTTCCGAATCTCGTTTCGTTTAACTTCGTTTCGACGAACGAGAGAGCTTTTAATCCTCGAAGAATGGCGATAGTCCAAACACTCATACCTTTCTAGAACTGCTTATATACAAGTGCAGTTTTAACGAGGCTTTATCGCCAAGTTGCAATGCCATTTAAAATAATTCGATATGATCATATTGAATAAGAGACAACTTTGAAATTTATATTTCTGAATCGACTTCCAGTTAACTGGTATTGCGTGTACATTGTTTGTATAATATATTATTATTTTTACTGCTTTATTTGTGGTCATTGCAAAATTATTTCATGAATACTTATAGGCCCGATATCGTATGGCACATAATTTCAAAATATAAAATGGAATCTTATGTCATCCCGCACGCCTCCATAGATGGCGCTATTATCATTTTCGCGTGACTTTGCAATTTTACGTAATATTTCCAGCTATTTTCAAATGACAATAATGATTAACGGACCAACATATCTGAATAATTAAGCTTTTACAACTTGAAGTAAACATATTAAATATATAGTTTCGTCTTTTGACCGGAAGTGTAGACTATATGTATAGTATACTCATGTAGTCTATGTTTTCACATACATCGATTTGAAGTGTTATTCTATCAAATTAGTTCAGGCAAAAAACGGTCTCAAAATAAGTTAAAATTAGCCTACATGTCTATCTTGAATTTAAAACTCACTCGTGTGTTTTATTATGTATGCATACAATACTTTATGTATACATACAACTTCTGCATTATATTTATAAATAACAGAGAGAAATTACATATTTGTGTATCATTGATTTAATGGATTTTTTATTCTGATTGTATTCTATTGTCAACGAATCATACTGAGGTTGACAATAAGTTTAATGTAGTAGCTTTTTATGAAATAGTATTTGATGATGCGCTATTCCAAATTAAAATATAATCGCAGGAACAACGTGTTAAATACGATCTAGAATTTCGCGATTCATAGTTCGGAACCATCGATTACAAAAATCACCGAGTAAGTATTTAAGATTTGATATTTTAATCTAAAAGTTAAAAAAATGTTTTATCAGAAACATTTATTATTCATATTTTTTATTTTCTTATGTCATTCATTACACAATGATCTGGTGTACGCTCAAGTCATCCTACATTCTAATTTTACCCTGATACATTCATGATTTTGTTTTGTTTACGTTATCATATCTCTGCATCTTATCGAACCTCGATCTTGGGCTACCTTATCCAAAATATTGGAAAAAACGTTCCATTCAATCATTTCTAATTTTAACTTCGCTTGTTACGAAGTTACTTCATAAACTGTAAGAAACTCAATGCCACATTACAGTTCGAAGTATTTTTTTTTAATGACCCATAATGGATTGGCCTCATAGTGAACAAGAATAAACAGAAAAGGAAAGGATTGCTGACGACTTCTTTTCTATTTTTAAACTATAGGTATAGCAACAACATATTCAGCAGAAAAATCTCGTAAGTTTCCAGGGGAAATGCCAGCTTATCTGGCGCCATGGCTTTCCTTACTTTGGGTCTATTGGGGGTCTAATTTATATTTACACTTCACAGTGCATCAAGGCCACACACTCATAAAAGCACTTACAATTACAGAATCCAATTAATACTTAGAACAAATAATACGCCGCAATATAATAGCTATACTCTGTATTATTCACTATTAGTAAGTTTATACTAATAGTAAACTAATAGGATTTCTCTGAAATGTAGTAATTTCTTTTCTTATGTAATTTTTTATCAAATTTTACTCTTCAACCCCTTACACACCGAAGGACCACTATATATAAAGTAAATATCGTACATTTTCAGACTGCTGTTTTACTACCCTTTCCGCCCTCGATTCCAGCATGCGGTACTCCCTTCGCCTTCGAAAATTGCCCAACGGAATTCGCATCCATGGATAGATACATATGCATATAGAAGGTGAAGAGTAGCGTGGAGGAATCGCGGATTATAGGAGAGTCTTCCGTATCGCAGTGTCCGTAAAACACGCACGTCCTCGAGGAGATACGAAACCCTCTGTGCGTCGCTTTCAAATAATAAATATACATTTTAGCAGTGTGGCGAGTAATGTGTAATATTTTTAATTGGATCGCACTCTCTCGCTCTCTCGGCGTGTGCATTGTATTCCCTTGGCATTCTAGCCGTCTCTCTTACACCTCCCACTTTGACACTCGGCATTGCGCTTACTCTCATCTCGTCCTCTATACATATGGAGAAAAGCGCTCCAAGCTCTTCGGTGGCGGAACTTGCAATTATTTTCCCATTCCTTGGTGGATTGTTGCTTGCTGGATACTCTCATGCCCCCCCCCCCCCCTCTCTCCCTCTCCCACATCACTCCTTTCCACCACTTTTCATCTCCACGCCCTCACCCGCCCAACCCTTTTCCGAGTTCTCGTTTTTTTCACGTCATAATTTCGCATTTATTTGCTCATTCCCGGGCCCTTACTTTTCTTCGTCCGCCGCCGCCTTCTTTCTTTTTGCTCACGACGGTGCTGGTTGCTCTTCTAATGTAGCCTCTGGCAAGCATTAGGCTCTCTCGTGATGAGAGACAAAAAACGTTTTGAGACAAAAAGGCAAGAAAATGAAGTCTCCCCGCGCTGCTTAGGCCACAACCACCACATCGGCACGTAGCCCTGCGGCCGGATTTCCTGGATAATGCGATAAAGTCCACTGATTGCGGCTATGAAAGCCGGGTGCTTAAAGAAAGTTGATTAAGGTGAATAAACGTAATTTCTTATCTGCTTCGGTGAAGCCTTGTGTCATTGTTTCCTAAGCTTTGTCCGATCAGGTGATGAAAGGTTAGACTGCGCCTTTCAGCCGCCATTACCTAAGCCATTACTGACTGAATGGACAGAAAGGAATTGCGTTTTATATTTTTAGTTTTCGATGGTGGGGTGAAAAGTGGTGATTTTACATTTATAATAAGCGTAGGGAAGAATGAAGATATTTGTGGGTCAACCATATAATAATTGACAACAATAATTATCCTGGTCGATCATTTCTATGTTGATACAACCATAATATGCTTGCTCCAACAGTGCTCTTTTTCGCGTGACGTATGGAGTTTGTTTGTTGCTGTTTACTCTGGAATAGTTTAAGGGTAAAACGTAATCTGAAAAACTGAAAAACTCCAATTGAAAAATGTTTTTATGAACTTAAATAAATAAATTGAGCTGCTTCAGTTGTACGAAAAAATTGCCTAACGTTTTAAAACTTGATGTTCCGAATACAAAATGTCGGTTTCAGTCAGTAGTATAATAAAGAACAACATTATTTCAATAATACTACATGTGCGAGAGGATGATTTGTAATTTCAAATTTAACACCTAAAAAATGACAAATTTTAAGTAGAATTAGAGTTCAGCTTTTGCACATGCTACTGTTGCATGTCTTATTGTAAATGCGCCATTTAGATCTTGGACTTTTACTCGAATTTGTATTTAAAAATCTAAAAATCGAAATGTCTTCTTCCACATATTTCACTTTTCAAGACATGCAATTTAATTTAAAAAATGTAAATGGGTAAATGAATATCCTTGTACGTACAATTAAATAAGGCTCAAATTATTTGTTTGCATTTCTAATTACAACATTAAATATGACATTTGAAATTTGAAGCACTTCGGTGACCATCCGTCTGGTTGCCATAGACAATAATGTAGACAACATGTGACGTAAAATTTATTAATGAACCATACTGAAAACATGAAAAGGATTTATTAAACGAACCACTTCTAATTTTACCATCATTCCTTCAATTATATATTTGTATAAAACTCTCGTTCCCTCTGTTCTTACTTATGGCTCCATAGTCTGGTCTCCACACTTTAGCACGGATTGGCATCTTCTCGATACAGTTCATCACAGGTTTCTGAGGTATCTGGCCTGGAAATATTGTATTCCCATGGCTTTTACTGATCACAACTTTCAACCACTTATTCAACAATTTCAGCTTCCTTGCCTGTCTTCTTTACACACCTATCATGACCTTGTCTTTGTTTTCAAAATTAAAACTAACCACCTAAATTCCGTATCTATTTACACTCTGTTTTCTGACCGTGATTTGCCCACAACCTTAGGAATCCTAGAGCGATATTTGAGGAACATTCCAGATCCTCATCTCGTTTTTATTCCCCTCTTCCTCGCCTCCGCCGTTTGTGGAACTCAATTCCGCCAGATATTAAAAACTTTCGATTTGGCATTTTTAAATCATATATCCAGCATACAGAATTTGTTCGTTGACAGTGTTGCGTATATTTAAAGCTATTTGTATTTTGATTTGTTTTCTACTTTGTAATTATATTGTGTTAAGGACTTGTTCCCGTATATTTTTGTAAAATAAAAAAAAAAAATAAATAAAAGGTTAAAGGTTCAGCCCAAATAGATAAAAAGATATCTCATTGCTTATGACAAGTTTTGAAAGATAATTTTTTATTTTAAGGCATTATTTACGAAAATACATTCTATCGTTGTAACCGTAATAATTTTCATTTAGTTCGCACGTTATGCATCAATAGTTTAGATTATTTTCGTATTTGGTTATTAAGCCAAGAAATTGTTGGTAATAGACGCGATCTCGAAAACCGATATGCAGTATTTATGAGAAACATTTCTAGGTTTTGAATTAGTGCTGATTAGTTGAAGGTAAATATTTGAAAATTTAAAATAGAGGATCTGATATGATGAAACCCAACTTCCAAATTGCTGGTTCTTTAAATATATAGTAGGAAATTCGGTTTTAGGTTTAGGTAAAATTAAGGTGTTTGGCAGTGAGTGAAACACCCTATTTATAATTTCTTTAAATTCATAACTAATAACGACAAACGCCAGTATAGATACAAATTTTTAGCAAATGCGAATGATTTTAAAAATCCGAAATTTTTGCATAATTTTTATTTATTTAATTGATATTTTTATATCAGTATGATAACAGCAGTTACCAGGTTGTTAAGCGCAGGGCACAATTCATTTATCTGTTGGCTATTTTCAGCTGATCAATTAATTATGTTCTATTAGCGTGCAACGATATCGAATATTCTTGTACATACAATTAAATAAGTTGCAATAATGTTTTTTTGCATTTCCAGTTACAATATTGAAAATTAAATTTAAAATTTTTTATTTTCGCAATCTAGTGCTATTTAAAATTGAAATACAGAGTTTTACTAAATATATTAGATTTTAATTCCTGTCCGCTGCAATACATCATTTTGAATCCGAGAATTTTAGCACGCGAATGCTAATAAAAATGTATTTCAAAGTTCACAGTATAAAAAATATTTCAAAATCAAAAAAAAAAGTAAAAACATTTCACGAATAATTTAAAAAAAGACGAAATTTAATTGTAATATAGTATTTAACACATGCTTCATCCATTGCAAGAACCTATTAGTACAAGTAATGCGAGACAAGAATACTTTCCCGGTTTTAATTACCTCTAAACAATTTCAAAGCAAGACATAATTAACTTATTAGAAAAGAATAGACAGTTACATATATATACAGCAACTTTTAAGAGTAGATTGAATTAAAAGTATTTCATGCAGTTGTTGAAAAAAATGTTTGCTTTGTGTACAAAATTTTCAGTAGTATAATGCATTTAAAAATATAATTAATTTATTTACGTTTTTCAGAATGTAGAGCTATAATTATGCAAATTAGAATATAAGACTATCTGGATTAGATTTAATTCGGTGCTATAGTTAGATCAATTTAGAAACAAGTTTAAATATTGTTTTACACCGAAATTATACCGATGTGAATACGCATTATGTATTTATTCAGATACAAACTATAGACATAAGGATATTTAATTTTGTTTAGTTAAGGTCATGAGCCTGGTCGAGTCCAAATTCGTATCTGAATTTGAATGAGAATATCCGAGTAAATAAACAGGTTCTGTTCAAATTAAATACATCCTAACTAGATAAATATTATGCAAACTCATCTATGTTCAAATATTCTCGAATCAAGTTTCGAATCATGTTCGAATTAATGTTTCAAAACTCCTAAAAGTCACCAGTTAACGAAATGCCATTTGAACGTCTTTTTAATGTCAAATCATATTTTAAATGTATTTACATCTATGTTTTGGTTGCTTTTACAACTGAAAAAATGGTCTTATATCTATCACATACAAACTGGTGGTAAAACTTTTTACTTACGTTTTACTAAAAACCGGACTTCATATCGTTTAACACGACTTTCTTTATTCATGGAAAAACCGTGTTGTTAAAATATCAACAATCTACTATAGATTGCTTCAACTATACAGAATCCAATGATTTTTGTTTTTTGCGATTAGGGAGTATAGATACGTACACGTTCATACATATAGGAATGCGTACAAATTGAAGTTTCATCTTGACTAATTATAGACAATGCTGCATAGAGAATGTTTATAAACGCATTCGTGTTAAACTGTACCTGTATAAAAAATAGTATTTCGAAATTTTTGCGGTTCCATAATAATTCCTAAAGTATAAAGAAGCCTATAGGTTTAATCTTTGTTTTTAAATTTAAAAAATTAATCGAAACTATACCAACACATTAATACATACAGTTATAATTTCAATACATTTAAGTTTAATTTATTAAGGACCAATTATTTAAGACTACATTTATTAGCACTACCCATCAGGATTAATCATTAGCCACTTAATAGAATTAAGTATGATTTTCTTCTCATTTTGCAGATGTAGTCGTCAATTATTCTGGCGAGTAGCTGGGATGGAAACATAACTTGGAACACGCTTTAGAAAATGTACGGGAGCTTATTTATTATTAAAACCTTATTATCGAGCAAAATAAAAGCAGTAAAAACTAACTAACATACTTACCCCGGTACCAAAAAAAAAAAAGTTTGCCATTAGAGATGAAATAATAGAAAATGCGCAATTAAAAAACGCATTGCCTCAATAATGACGGAATTAATTTTTGCACCGAACGAGTGCGTCGCCAATGTTCATTCGTCGCGCACTTATTAAAACGCGATGCCATATTGTAGTAGTCCGCATCAATTAATGTAAATTAGTTATCCCGGCCATATAACGAACCCTATATTTCACCAGGTGTCCGACATCTGGAAAATTTGAGAAATTTTCCACAAGGCAAATCGGTTTTACCGGGAACCGTCAATTACTAGGTTGTTAAATCGAGTCAAAACTACGAACGTAATTCGAGGGTAAAATCATCATTATCGCTGTCCGATCGGGCAAGATAAACGAGAAATCCACGGCCAGAACTCTGATCGACGTCCGCGTGAGAAATAGACGTCTGTCTCGCACGGTTACATCCGCCAATATACACAAATAAAAATTTTTTTCAACTGCAGCCGTTGTTATTCGGACGCGAAGGGGGTGTCAACGATGTCAAGATGTTCCCCGATACGCCTGATGTCGTAAAGAATTTTCTCAACCGCTCTTTCGGCACTTGTTAAATAACGACGGATTTCTTCATCCGATGAGATTTCTAATCTTTATAAAGGTTTGATCGCAGATAATGTCGTATTTCATAAAGCGATAATGATGTAATTTAGTAATATTTCTATGGAAAAATATTTGAAGATGAAATGCCTGATATGTATACAAAATAACGAGTTTCCATTACTTTTTATTGGTACGTAATCTTGAATAAACTTATTATTATTTTCGTAACGTTTCAAAACCCTTTTATTTTTTATTTTTCTTTGTAAATACGCATTATCTCCATAGCAATATTGTCAAGAATTTATCAGACCCTTTACTCAGACCCTTCTCTGATAGAGGCAAATTTATTAATAGAGATTCATCAAGGATTGCGATAATCATGTGAATGCTTGTGTCAACTATATAGTATGGTTGCCCTAACAATACTTTTTTTCAGTGTGTGTAATTATAAGTTTGTATATTATACAATAATATTAGTAGTACAGTATATTAACTGCAAAACATACACCTAAATTTACCTATATATTAAAACAGACAAATCGTTTTCATGATGTAAGCGACTGATCATCAATCTTTCAGATTCAGCATCGGTGATTGGGCCTAACGTATTGAAAAATCTAAAATACGAATGGTATATATACACTATATTAAAAATGTCATGAAATTTAATGTATTATATATTAATTTTCTCAATAGAGTACATTTATATATTATTTATATATAGATATACAGTACGAAGGATTAATGAACATGTACTGGAAGTTTTTTGGAAGTTTTTTTTTTGAATAGCCCTTCGCAATAGAGTGTCGACAAAAGTGATTTGAATCAGAACTTGTCGTGAATTTTAAAAACTACAATTGTGTGTAGTTTTTTGTAGTTATCACAACAAACTACAACAACGTGAAATTACTCATACAATGAAACATAACAAAAAAAACTCGATCAAAGGTTTTGATATATTTTTTCTTTTGGTCTGATTTTGAGGAGTTTTATAATTCTTGATAAAAAATAATAGAATGACTAACTACACTTACATTAATAAGAGATTTAAAGATGAGAAATTACAGTGGTTTCAACTACCGAAAAAGTCTGCAAACGAGGACACCAAAAGAAGTTTGATTGATGTGTTTGGTTGATAAGGCTTATAAAAAATGTGCATTAGATGATTAACTTTAATATTCGAAGAACCAAGTGAAATGTACATTTTAAATACGATGAAAATATTCTCTAAGTGTAACAAACAATGAAAATTAACAAAGAGAATTCTTTAGATTTGCGTACGTGCTCACTGCGTTTTAATAATTTTCGTCGCAATACTTAGTAAGGAGCAAATATTTCTTAGATTCAAGCAATCGATATATTGAGCTTATGTGATTACGGACTGCTCATTGTAGCTTCTTTTTTTTTTAATATAAACTTGCAATTTATTTCGACAGGCGTTACATGTTCATAAAAAATAACAGAATGACACAGCATAATTTCCATTATATACAGGAAGCAATATTTTCAATTCAAACTGATCGACCTTTTTCAATTAAATTTTATGTATGAAATGCCGAACAATCTAGCAATGATAAAATAATATTTTGAACAGCACTATTTGCCGTGAAAAATTCCTTTTTCTATGCTGTGACGCATAAGGAGTCATCAAACCAATATTTTCAGTAATGTAATTTCCTAACCTTAAAAATGATAATAAAGTCTTTTTTTTTAATTTCGACTTTTGCGGACATTAAGTAATGCCACGGAAAATGTATGTGTGTTGAAAATCACATTGTATTATTCGTACAGTTAAATATTGGTCCCAGTATAGGAGTGTCGCAAGTAAAATAAGCGAGATTGAACTTTATAGCTTTCAATATAAATGTTTAGATATTATTAAATTTATATATTTTTATATGTTCATATTTTTTTTCCAGGCAGATATGCATATTCCTCGCAAAATTTTCTTTAACAAGGAATGATGTACCGCAACCTAGCTTAAAATATTTTAAGACTACACAGTAAATTATTTATATTTTGGCGCTTTTCTTCACAAAATGTATTTAACTTCTTATACGATGAAGTTTCCTGGAATATTCGCAAGATTTCGAAATAAAAATATAATATACAGTTTTATCATTTTTTGCTCGAATTAAATTAAATAACTAATAAAAACCTAAATATTACAAATTTTATGACGTAGTTTTTATCTTTAAAGGGCTTTCCAAGTCGTAAACTGATATGATGAAGTAACTTCTTATGAGCCGTCTGAACTGAATACGCTTGAAAACTGTCGTTCGTAATGCCGGCTTTCTCCCTCTCTATTTTATATACATGATCAGTTTGCACTTACAGAAAAGTACACCAAAAAATATTGTTCTGGGTCCGAAATAACACCCAAGTATAGGTGTAAACACTAAAAAAATTCGGAGTTACTCCCAATTGGGTGTCATTTCGGACACCGAACATATTTTTTTTTGTGAGGGTATGTTCATCGAAGGCTTAGTTCATACTGCTCTAAACTTACAGAAACATACATAATTGGCTGCATCTTTAAATTCTAAATACGAGGACCTTAAACATAATTTGACTGCAATTTTAAATTTGAAGTTTACTATTTTTTTTCTTCTAATTTTACGTAAATGACCGAGAAATTGCTTTTTTATGGAACATATTTATATTGATGGAATAAGAACTTATTTGAATCCTTAAATCCTATACGAAATTTTGTAACGGCAGAATGTCCACGGCTCTCGGTGCCGAGAACAATAATAAATTGTTTTCAATTAATCAGTATCTCATTCTCTCTTTTTATGGTTTTATACATAATCTTAAATGATTAAATATAATCTAAAACAAATGCCTTGGATTTGATTTGAGTATTGAACGACTGATTTAAGAAATAATGGGAAAAAATGTAGCTTTTTCTTTTAGAAAATAAAACACCAATAAAACAATTTTGATTTTAATAAATGATTCTCTAAAATACGTCATATTTTTAAATAATAAACTATTATTGCTGTATGTTAGCAATCATATTCTCATACACTCTACATTGCCATTATATCAATTAATGTAAGTTAACAATTTAAAATAAATCACATCTATCTTTCTCATTTGAAATCAGTTATGAAATCAATAATCGATTTCAACAATAATAAAAAAATTAATCAATACGAAAATATACACTTCTTAAAAATTACAATATCAACAGGGAAATAAAAATTCAAGTACCATTGGTACTTTAATCAGACACTTGAATTTCATGTTTTCAGGAAATTTAAATTTTAAATTTTATTGCAAGTATAAATAACGTCAACCTTTATCACAGTATGGGTAAAAATATCGAATTTTATCACTCGATAAAAAAAATTACTACATATATATGTTTATTCATCAAACGATTTTTGAAGAAAAAACGTTTCAAAACATAATATGGACTAAGAACGCAAAAAAATATCCGTCCGTGATCTTGTATGAATATACGTACATTTGCAAGCTGCATGTATAGCTTATTATGAATGAAAATCAATATCAAACATACGCATCGACTACTATATTATGTATGTTGTCTCGACTTAGATCTGATTAATTTTTTGGACGTATAACATATACTAAAATAAAAGGGGAATGATCAAAACACATCACTTCGAAAAAATTGAAAACGCGAGTATTTTTTTCAATATATAGTAAGAAACAAAAATGGTCAATGGCTCAAAATACACGAATAACGAATAACAATTGTCGTTTATTCCAAATTGACCAATAGAAATGAAGACATTTCCGATTTTCGACAAAAGAAATATGCAAATGATCGCATAATCCTCGGAAAAGTGCACCGAATCTTACAGTCATCATTTTTTTTTTAAACGGACGAAATATAGAAGTAAAGATAGATTTCCGTCATAGATTTAGCAAAGACATATAGTTATTGAGGTATTATTTATCCAGCCGCTGATTAATTGAGTGGCAGCTGGTTTGTAAGATTTAGAAGTTGTATGGAATAAACTTTTGTAGACTTTATTTCAGATTTAAGATGTTATAATTAAGTAATTATCAAGTTTAATATCCTAGTGTATTAAAGAGAGCGAACTTACTTATACACATAGTTTATGATTTCTATATACTGTAAATGCTACTGGTCAAGAAATAAACACAATGTATTTATATTTGTATCCGAGTTTTCTATGTACTTCGAGCCAAACTTTCGCAGTTAAAAAGGATCTTCGAGATCAGTCTGGTCCACGTCCAGAGAAATTTCACATGAAATTATTACAATTTAATAAAAGATTTAAGATTTAAATAAATTTTATAAATTGAACTTATAAGAAACAAATGTGTTTAGCAACGAAATAATGCATTTTTCGATTACAGTTAAAATATTACTGGAACAATAAGCAACATTATTTAAACCTTTAAACCTGAAAATTTTGAAGTCAAATTCTGCATTTAAAAAACCAAAAACCGTAAAAATATGTGTTAATCAACTTTACTCTGGTAGAAAAGAACAGCAGTTTATGGCAGAAATCAGTTCGGTTTTCAATTTGTCGACTTTGTTCCTATACTATGTGACGTATTAGATACGAGAATTAGATTATAATTTGATGTGATCAACGTTACAAATGTAATTCTGGATATCGGTTCAATAATGTATAATTTTTTTAATGTACAATTTATAATTTTTTAAGGTAATAATGCTCACTTATTTTACTAGAGTATATACTACCAATTGGTCTAAATATTTACAGTACGTCATTCGATTTTCAGTAAGGAAACAAATTAAGTCCTAATACTTCCCACAGACTTTGCACTGCTAATGTGAATGTGGCATATCCAAAGGTGTTCTTATTTTGAAAATTATTAAATTGTGTAATAATGCTACACTTAACCCATTAATGCTTGAATGTCCAAAAATTGTACAATAAGTTTGAATTAAAATATTTTAAAGAAATCGCGAACAGTTATAATTGTAACAACTATTGTTCTAGTCGTTTTTGAGTCTTTTTTACATGATACGACCATTTAGAGAAGAAATAATTATTTAAATATGGTACTGTATTTTTTTTCCAAATTTACATAATTGTATTACATTTTTGTAGCGTGTAGTTTTATAGCATTTCTGTTTAGTAAAATCAAAAGTTAGTAGTATGTTCAAAGTAACAAAAACAGAATCTTTTATTTCGTAAATATTTCCTTGCATATATTTATTATTGGATGAGACATATTCGTCGGCCCAACGAAGGTTGGTCTCCTCTATGTACTTTCTTGATATTATAGCTACATATAAATATTAATTTAAATATAATGAACGTGTAAAAATGGTTGGAAATTGAAACTGTACCTGAATAAAGAAACTGAATGAATGCAATCAGGATAGAATTACAGTAATGACGAAATGTTCCATCTCAACCCTAAAAGCAATTACTCATTATTCTGTGCTGCAGACGTATATGTAATAAGAAAGAGGCTTCTTTTGTGCTCCATGACATTATGTTTCTTTCTTCCATATGTATTTTTATGAAAAATAAAGTATACGAGTAAAGTCGACAATGGAGAGTAAATGTAAAATATAAAACAACATTTTTTAATACACCCAGGAAATTTTCATTTTAATTTAAATATTTCGGAAGAATAAACGTCTATACCCTATAGTAGAAAATGTTACCAGTTTCTGCCGAATTTTTCTGTCTTCTATGTTAAAAGTAATGGAACCCAGACATAATGGCCATAAACTGGTCTTATTTTCTACTAGGGATATTTCTGTGCTATTTGTAAGTTTTCCGTGAATGGAATTAATACCTATAATCTTCATTTTTATTATACAATATTATTTTTTATATTAAATTTTATACAATAAGAGGCTTGTGAATTTTTAACTTTCATTTTGAATGAAACCAGAGAATTTAAAATAAGTCCTATAAATTATTAACTTTCTTTCAGAGAATCGAGCTTCCATTTGTCAATCCTATATGCCTCTTTTATACCTAATACACCATCCTGCTCCGTCGCAATGGCGCGTCACCTCACTCGTAGACTTGCCCACCTTAGTTCAGGGATGAATTTTTTGATAAACGCTTACAGTTTTTAATTGCATTTTTTCCGAATTTGAAAATAATAAATTTCATTACAAGATATTTTATTGCTCAATTAATCTTTAAAATACCTTTTTTACCGTTGACATCTCGGTAATTTATTGTTTTTTTGTTAGATTGTGAAGAAAAAGCAAATTGTTAAAATTCAATTTCCATTTTACATTCGTTCGAAATATAATTCTTTATTTTTTTTTTTATTTTTTTACGTCTGAAAAAAAAATGTCAGAAAAAAAAATTCTTTATAATAGTTAGAATTATTAACTTATATATTATCCGACATTTTCAAAACCAGTTATGCAATGCTTGATAAAAGCAAATCCAATAAATTAAGACCAATCGTCGTTACTGTAAAAAGTTTATAGGTTTTTTCAATATACAGCTAGATATATAATAAATTAATAATTTGCATCATTTTTGTTCAATGAACCCAGTTCCTAGGACAATGTATAATATCGTCATAGTGAAGTATCTTACGATACATGAATCGCTAACATAACTAAATTAATAATACGTTTATATTGCTCCTTTTTATTCAATATTACAAACAATTATTAAGGATTTCGGATCTTCTAACAGGTTTTTTGTTAAAAAATAACACCTTTTGAAGTTTCAGCCTTTTTTTGTGTCCCTCTTAAAACATTTAGTTCATAAAATCTACAAAACATAACAATTAAATATTTGTATACTGTAGTTAAGATTGATTTATGAAAATTAAAAAAATTAACAATTGAAAGGAAATATTTAACAAGAAACCCAGTAATCGGAAATGCATTGAAAGGTCAAAAAATGAATTAAAATGAATTCAAATGGATTGAAATTGATTCATTTTCTATCCATTTTAATTCGTTTTTTTGAACTTTCAATGCATTTTCGGTTACTGGGAAGGCCAAAACGTCAAAAGGTGTTGTTTTTTAACAAAAAGCCTGTTAGAAGATCCGAAATCCATAACAATTGTTTGTAATCTCCCTAAAATAAGCTATTCTCCGGCAGGGCGGCCATCATTGTCAATTGGGCGAGTGTGGCACATTTTTCAGGGGCTGCCCGCCAGAAATTCCCACTTCCGAACATATAGCGCCATCTTCAGTGTTATCCCCACGACATTTAATTTAACAAGGTAACATCGTTACGTTGTTAGGTGAGATTAGAGGATCCCCTTCGTTCGTGCAATGGCTTAACGACCAATAGAATTTCTTCCGAATATCGGGTGCGTTCTTCTATAGTGAGAGTCCCCTTTCATTTTACGGAATGGTACATGAAATATTGGGAAAATATTAGACATAATTGAGTTTCTAATATTAATGGTTAATATAATAATATAACCCATTCGTATCCCTCTGGTAACGGGCTATATAACGTAATCCTGAACTTTGCGGTCCGTGCTACAAAAAAAAAATACAATATAAATTTTGTAATGTTTTAAGTATTCAACTTATGATGTGTAGTAAATGTTGTAAAGTATAAACTAACATTGCATACAAAAATATAAACAATTATATTCGCATATAATATAGTTATTATATTATCATCATTTGCATATAAAAATTTGTTTTTTTATTTTGTTTTTATTTTGACATACAATTTGTTGGTATACAGGCTCCGACAAATGAGCAACCAAATTTAAATGAAACTTTTGACAAATCAGTCCCAATTTATTTCCAAATAAAAAATAAGAAAACTTGCGTCTAAATGATACACTGTAATGGATGTATATTATTATTATTTGGTTATGGATTTAATATAATGGATTTGTTTTGCAACCAAAACGATAATTTATTTAACGTAAATTACGCTATGGTCTCAAATAAAAATGTTCATATTAAGTTCAAATAAGGGTATTTTCACAATCAGATCCTCAACATTCACAATGTGAATCAAATATAAAATAGTACACAAATTAATTGCGTAAGGTATCAAATTGTGAATTCATTGGTAGATGATGAGGACCACTAAACTAGAATTCAAATGCGGACCCAACACGCATTAACACGAATGTAAATGACGAAAGTTCAGTTATTGGAAATTACATATATAACAAGTAAGGAACAAAGAGGTTGATCACTTTGAAGGTAAGCTCCCTTTTGACAACACTGAACATCCCCCCCACCCCTGGGAAAATTTTTAATATTTCTATTTCCGAAGAAATTGAAAATTTTATTAATTAATAAGAAGTCAACCCAATTTTATTGATATATCGAAAATTGATTAGATTTTACATATCTCTTGGCACTTTCGAAATATTAGTATGAAAAAAAAAATTAAAATGGGCGTTCGATACCTCCAAGCATTAAGAGAAGTTTATGTTTTTGTCACGTGATTGTCTCCTAATTTTTTCATTGTTCGCCGATTTCGGTTTGGCTCCAAACGATGTGGTATTAGCTTATATATATGGGCAAAATTTCTCAAGTGATACAATCGAAAAAAAGCAATGTTGTCCAATCGGGCTGAAAATTTACTAAATTGTTGCCCTATTTAATAGTAATGTATGGTATAAAATTTATTTCGTTTCGATCGATATTCACTGAAGTAGAGGGGGATGAAGTTTAACGGTTCCAGCGAGAACCCTTCTTGTAGTTAAATGCGTATAACTTTTTATACAAGACCTAAAATGACATTTTGCTAAGGACATTTTTTCTTCGTTTTGAACACACTTTTCGGCTGGTATTACTTAAATTTTTTTCTGATGAACATTTCACCTATTTTTTGCAAATGAAAAATATATTTCAATTTTTCACAATGAAGAGCATATTTTTATGGTCTAAAAGTGGCTTAAAAAGAAAGCTGAGCTTTTTTTCTATAAGAGTACCAATTTTCAAGATATTGCAATTCAAATTATATACTACACGCGCTCAATACACTCGCATCGTGTTACCGTGTTCAGTATTTAATATAATATACATTTCTATCCCCGAATAAAATTGTACATTTTTTTCTTCAACACTGCAATTATTTAATTTCTTTCGTTTCAAAATTTACACACTTAAATATTGTGAATAATAATTGTTTCTTTTTTTTTGCAAATTTAATTTTCGGTATTATTTTTGCATTATTCGATATCTTCAAAATGTCTCCTCGATGTGTTAATCCTTTAAAAAAAAAGAAACATAAGCCACGAAATGTTCGTCGTGTTTCTGATGCCTTGAGGTCAAAATTTCCTTTCTTACCAAATAAATCAAACATCTGTATTGCATGTAAATGTGTTCTCTCTCTCATTCTAATACAATCCCGGGAAAAAATGGATTAGATATAATTATATCTGAATCATGTATGATTATATCTGGATCATATATGTTCCAGATATAACGATATATAATTATATATGG
>JAPYZR010002031.1:0-18491 GCA_030522945.1 Trichopria nigra
CGCGAAGCCTATATAGTTATTGAGGCCCGAAGGGCCGAATCAGGACAATCTTGCGAGCGCAGCGAGCTGCGCGCGAAGCGCGCCGGGGGTCCAGGGGGCCGAGCCCCCTGGTGGGGTTGGCGGCCGAAGGCCGCAGGGGCGAAGCCCCTAGTTTAATTTTGAAAATCTAAGATCAGATTCGTAATCAGCGACCCCGAAAACCCCCGAGTAACAAATTTCAGCTGTTTTCCGTGTAAAGAATAATGTATGCTTCAAAGGGTTAACAAGAATTCAGAATTATTCGTTGTAGAAGAAATAAATCCATTTTTAATCATTTTTAATCCCTTTTTTAGATGTCAATATACATTCGTCACATTCATTAGATGTCAATACATCGATTAAAACCAAAATTGGCGATTGCCTCCGCTCCTCATATTGCGTGTGTTGAAGTTTTAATTTCTATATGCATTTCAAAGTATAATTATGATTCCCATCTTTTACAATTGTTGCCATTCATTTTGCAATGATTTGAATATATTGGAATCCCTATATAGGTTCTAATTAATTAACACGTACAATAAACGAGTTCGTCTTCAATAAGGGGGAATGTCTGCGTATCGTATAAAAATTTGTGTTTCTTGGTTTGTTCACACAGTCTTGGGTTTCCTAAACGCAGAAGGATCAGGAGGATTGGAGAGATTTCAAGATGTCCATGAGCATCCACCTTTATAAAAAATCGCTCTCATTCATTTCAAATCAACCCATTGACAGTGAGGTCGACCCTGAACCGATCAAATCTCACCGACCGATCGCGCATCGGTCGCACATGTGCGGGTGAGAGCGCCTTGTTTTTTGTTATATATGGCGCCTTGTATACGAAATAAGTGCAGCTCGATGAGATCCGCGTTTCGAGAAGATTAGATAGGGACAGACGAGATGGGGTGTGAGAGAGAGAGAGAGAGAGAGAGAGAAAGAGAGAGCAACCGGCTGGTGCCAGCCGTGCGTATAAAGACTTTTGCGGCAGCTTGTTTAATTTAATCTCCCCCCGGCACGGTGCGCGCGGCGTCACTCCGAGGCCGTTCCGCGGGTTCACGACCGAGACTACGGAGGCACTCCTTGCGCTCGGTTTCAACTTACTATTTTTAGAATGACACACTACCTCGATTCAGCGATGCGCGCGAGCGACCAACTCTTACAAGCGTAACCGACGGCGAAGTCGACGGATACGACTTACCGGCTGATGACGGTACGTCCGATGAAGACGATGTCCTGTAAATCTGTCCCAAAAGTGCGGAAGCGTCCACGCAATAAACCTCTTCCTGATATTTGCCAAGACAAATGGCGGACGATTAAGAACGCGGTACACTGTGTCTTTGACGCGATCACCGAAAATGATTTCCCTCCATCAATCAAGGTGTCCCACTATTCGGCCGCACTTCTTCATTCCGGACAATAACGGATTGACCGTGGGCTCATGCGACACCAGGACGTGCGATCCCATTTGTCCGTTGTAAAACCCAACGTTCTTTAATCACTAATTCGCGAGGAAACGCACGTGGATTTTCCTCGACCCTCATATATACTCGCAGCATCACTACAAGATGCCTGCGTGCCCACTGTATAAAAAACCAATCCGCGTCGTCACGCTGGTTCCGCTTCGTTTCTACATCACTTAGGACCATTGCTAACCGGTACTCGCATGCTTCTCGAGTCATTTGTCAAAAGATACTTGCGGTCTAAACGATTTTCCCAAACGAACGCAACCATGGATGAACACTCTTTGGGAGTAGGTTGAATGTTATCGTTTCCCTATAGGTTGCAGCAGCCAGCTTGTTCCTGAAGCTGAAAGACTTTCATCGGAGCCAATCGGCATAAACCTTATGAACTGAAAGATCGTCGGACTTTTCCATTCAATGAACCTTCGGAAAACATGCACTATAGGGTACATTAGACTTGAGTACATTAGTGACCAAACCATGAATAAGACGACATTTCAATATAGGAGAAGCTCATCCATGAATTACAATCTTCCATGAATGGTCCAAGTACAACATGGGTTGGTATCTGGACTTATGGCACGTGTTTTCAATCTTGGGCTAAATTTCCATCGCATATATGTTGTTGTACTTGCTTTGATGACATCTTTCCATTTGGAATCGAACCCAGGACCTTTGCGACGATCATGATTAGCTCACATGACAACCACGTCACTGTTGGAAAATTGAAATTATAAAGTGATAATGTATCACGGCACGCTGATGCCGCTTCATCTATACATTTCAAAAAACTTGTATAATGAAAACATGTACACCCGGTTACCATTTCTTTGCCTAGCAGCACTAAGTATTCCCTGCAGTTCTCCGATCAGATGAAGTGACACTCTCAATCTTGCAACCAGCTAACCATTGCTGAATGACATCCAGTTCCAGACAATAACTTGTCAATTTCGCTGATCAATCTTGAACTAGGTTTTACTTGTACGTGGAATTCTTAAATATCCTGTTTTCTCGTATCAAACAGTTGTCAATCTTACTTCCAACAGTGACGATAATTTTTAGAGATAAATTTTACAGATGGATGTATTGTAGTGGTGAAGAGAGAATTCAATTTCTCTATTAACGTATAAGAACTACCGAATGGATGGCACTTTTAAAAATTCGAGAGAACATATAAAGGCTATCGCAGTTATGGTTATTCTATAATACGTCGACATCGAATACCAATATATAGTTATTTAAAATCGTAATTCGAAAATTTCCCATGACACGTATACGATAACTTGAAAGGGCACATGGAATACCGAAAGCTGTCAAGAGAAAGAGCTTGAGGGAAAGAGAGAGAGCAGAAGAATATCTCGTCTCTTTTTAATGAAACAAATCACACGTGTTCGAGAGACGGACATAATCAATATATATAGTATATTCATTCAATGAATCGGTCTGTTTCTTTCGAGGTTTTATATTTTGGTTTCACGCTATATGATTTTCTCATAGTTTACGATGAATACTGTAAAATGTGCGAATCGTGCGACCCATGAGTTAGGGTCTGGCCATAGTGGAACCTATTGATGACTACGTGCAATCATCGCTATCATTGTTTTTGAATTTAAGGAAACCAATGCATGATTCGATATATGCTTGACCGAGTAGGATATTTCGACAATTCCCATCACGTGTCAATTTCTCATTATACTGATTCGAGTCGAAACTGAATTTCAAAATCTGCAGCATCGATTTCATTTCAATCCGCAAAATTCGTTTGACTCCAACTTTTAGACGATTTCGTATATATTATATACCTCCGTCTTGCCGCTATTATGATATAAGACATTCCAACGTGACAGTGCGGGTTATATGAATTGAATGCAATCCTTTCAAATAGTGAGAGTATCAATGCCCTCGATGAAAAATGCATTGGATCAAATTTCCATTCGTTGATTTCCATTGATAATCTGACTTACGCATACGACTGCAATCACAAAGAGCTTATCGTCATCCGTTTAAAAAAGTCATATATAGTGAAGTCGTTCTTTCCATACGGAAAGTGATGCTGATATTTCCCTGGCATGCAGAGACACGAATGACAAATTCTTCGACCGATATAACAATAATAACAGTTCGTTTTTTATTTCTTCCTAAATATTTGTTATAATGTATGTCATTGATGCTATAAACATTATTATTGTAATTAATGATTTTGCGTACATACACTTGGACTTAATACGTTTCACATCACTTGTATACAATTAAAAATATTCATTTGAATGATTGTTCAAATGTATATATGTCTACTCAAAATTGACATAATTCATGAATGTATACACTATTGTAACAATTTTATTGTAGACATACTGTTCCCAGTAAATGTATCTGTTAAATGTATGCATGTACACTGTCGACCAAAAGTTTGGAAACACTGTTGAAAAAGGATGTATATTACTGACGTACTCAGCAATTGTCGCATGAATTTCTTAGAGAAATTTATTTCTTTACTTATTTGAAACATAGTGCAACGATAAGAATTTTTACAGTCTACCCAAATATTACCGTAACAGCACAAATAAACACAAAAAGCAAAACAAAAAAGTATTAATATGTCCTATTTTTTTGTTTCATCAAAGAAAAAATGCTTTTGATGACTGGCTTTTGATAACTGCTCGCACTAAGAGTGGCATTCTTCCAACAAATTCAAGACAATACTCGCAAGATAAAATAACGTAAACAAAAAACGAATGCAGAAAACATTATCAAAACGCGAGTAACATAATAAATTGCTCATCACTTCTAGAAAAATACACATTTTCAAATTTGAACTGAGTGTTTCCAAACTTTTGACAGGCAGTGTATGTACGAATATACAGGGTGGGGAAAAAAAGATGGAAATACATGATGACTTTTTTAAGGCGAGTAAAATTTTATACATCTTAATTATGTTTTTTTTTTCTTATAAATTTTTCTTAATTTATTATTGTTTATCATTATCATTATTATTATTATTATTATTGTTATTATTACTATTATTACATATATACATATATGTGACATTTCCTAATTTACGATAAATTTTAATTAATAAATATGAACTGATAAATTTCATACATGACAATCAAACAGTCATCTATAATAGTAATAATAAACGATATTTATTATTATTAAAAGAAACAAAAGGCATTAAAAAAAAAAGGAAAGTAACCGGAGGCTAATCATTCCAACATCTTTCGCCGGGTGTAAACGACTCGATTTCGCGGTATCTTCCCAATTGATAAAGTGAATTGGAACACAATTTCCGGTGCATGATTCGGGGGTGTTTCTCTACTGGGATTATTCAGTACACACGAGCCACGAAAATTATCGATCTTCTCGACCCCGTTTCTATAGGAGCGAGGTGATAAATAGGAATTTTTTTTTTTTTTACTGAATTTCGATTATTTCATTCTGTCATTAATTTTAATATATCCGCACGACAGCTCGTCATGTGCACGACAATTGATGAGTTTACTGTCATTTATTGACTGGTCGAAAACGAAAAAATGTCAAAATATGACGTTTTTTATCACATGTATTAAGTATATAATAAAATTATAAATGATATCCATATTATTTTATAAATGTTGCTAAAGATTTATTATTTAAATTGCTTATAAATTGTCTCATCTCACGAAAAAAGCAGAGATTCTTATTATTGTATTAATAGAGAAATTTTTTTAATAATTTTTTTTTTATAAAACACCAACAACATCTAATCAGCCTGATAAAACATTTTAGTTGGTTATTGATGTACTACAATTATTTTATCTACAATCAAAAATAGTATCATTAACTTATGCAATCATTATGTTTGATCATTTATCGACAATTACAATTGTCTTGTAAATAAATATCAAAAGTATTACGTTTAAAATTAAACTACTGTTTTAAGGTCTTTTTCTAAAAAGTGTTTTCTTTTTTTACATCTGCAATCGAGTCAACATTGTTCTTAATTTAAGATTTAATGAACCTGAAAATAGGTCTTTCTTTTCACAGTGTAATTAGACTAGAATGGAGCCGAAGGAAAAAGTATAATAGCCCGTCACAAAAAAAAAAAGAAACGAATCCTTTGCAGTAATTGTACTTGATTAATTTCAATGGCAATAAATCTGAACGAAAAGAATCATTTAACCAAAATAAAAACTCAAATATCCTGACGATAATCGAGCAGAAAGAAGTGCATTTTTGCACCTAATTCGCCGATTTTACGACTTCTCGCTGCATATAATGGCCGGTCTTTTGTGCTGCATCTCTCAGCATCTCTCTTAACTAAATTTCAATAAGATCGTGACGTAATTTTTCACGATCTGGATAAAACGATTGGCAATCGTGTTGATTATACTGGCGATGCCATTTTCCAGTCGCACGTTTATTAGATGCGTCAAAGATTATATAGATCTCCTATCACTTTTTCTGCCGTTAAATGGAGTGTATTCCGTGAAAAATGAAAACGGGATCATTATTAAAAATAAAACTTTATTATAGGGCTTATTGTTGCTAGGTTTATCAGACATGCGGTAAAGATCGGTGATGTACAATTAACGAGTCTCAGCTGCAAGTGAGAAGCTGCGATTGTTGCCTTCCTCATCGTCGACATCTGTTACTCGAGATGCTCGACATTCTTCCTTTAACATTCAGTGCAATCCTTTTGTCTTCTCGAGGATTTTGTTCCTGTGAATATTCCCGTAATGAAATGCCATTTATTCACCATTTCTAGAAGTATTTGTTCTTTACAGGTACTTCTAGAATTTTCACTGCGAAAATTGTCGCCTTCGTTAGTTATTGACGAAATTCGATTATCATCGAAGATGCCATAAAAATTTGCTCGACTAACGGAACATGATGGCTACACTTAATAAAAATGAACCCATTGAATCGATGGCAAAATACGTACACAATAAAAATAATAATATTGTAAAAGGAAATGACATAATAATAAAAATTAATTAAAATCCATCGTTAATTAAATAAAGTTCGATACATTTCATAAAAATGGCGTAAACTGCTGCGGCATAAATGTAAAAAGTACGATTGCACCATTAGCTGTGGTAAATGAAGGGAAACGAGAATGTTTAAAACGACGACCAATTTATAACAGCGATGTGACTTTTATGATCCCAGTGTAGGCAGTAGTTCGTACATTTGACGTTGCCGCCATTAGATATAAATAGTAAAAAAAAAAAATAAAAAATAAAAACATTCGTATTATCCACCACGTATGAATATATCAAACCGGGGCTATTACGTGATGCTCATTGAGTAAAAATATACGTAACCAGTATTTCCGCTATATTTTGTTGGTTGAGCCGGGAACATAAAAGTTCCATCAATCTGCGTGTCTCATATTTTGTGAACGCTGGATGACGTCGAAATGTCTGACGACTAGATTTTCGCGAAAGTTCTCTAATGGGTTTCGATTGTATTTTTTTTTATTCCATTCGCGATATTCCAGAGAATTCGAGAATATTCCATTCGTTGCAACATATGCCACCGAGGAAATTTTATTTTCATATGGTTTTTTTTTTTTTTAACTCATCTATTATGTAGTAATTACGTCCATTTTTGGCAAGCAACCTATCGAAATATTCATCTCAGATAATATGCTTTTAAAGGAGAATTGTTGGGTTTGAAAAAATCTTTAAAATGCGCCCTCACTCGTTAATATAGGTTGAAAATGAGCCGAGTTATTGCAAAAAGAGTCATTTTTTTTTCTAAACTTCAATTGTTCGCCATTAAAATTCTACTGTACGTCGGATCGAATTTTGGCAAAAGGACTTTTTGATTTCAAATTTCACGAAGAATCACTTCCTGAAATGTTATCCTCCAGTTCTGGGACACCCTGTATATTACGTCGTTGCTACACCATCGTACGAAGAATCTATAAGATAACGTTCAAATATTAGGAGTAGCCTGACCGAGGCGTTATAATGCTAAAAGAATGCAAGAAGATTTGCGTGATCTTATTGACACAAAATTGATAACTGAGCACCATCTGGAGGCAACTTTTCGTGGCCAGCTAAGCAATTTCCAGCATGTGGAGATTTATGACCATATGGAGGTTGTCGGCCATGCTTGCAGGGAATATAACTGCAAAAAGACCAAATCGATATAGGGAATCTGCATCCCTTACGGAAATGTACACCAAAAAATATTGTTCGGGGTCCGAAATGACACCCAAGTCGGTGTAAACACTAAAAAAAAGGGTGTAAACACTAAAAAAATAGGGGTTTACACCCAATTGGGTGTCATTTCGGACACCGAACATATTTTTTTCTGTGAGGGATGGACTCTCTGGACGGAACCATGTGTAGAAAGTCAGCGTAAAATAATCGACGAGAATATATAAAAAAAAAAAAGAAATTACGTTATTTCAAAGGAGCCATTTGAGAAGTCGCTTAAAGAAGATTTCGTTCAAAGGAAGCGTTGATTCGAAATTTTCAAAATCAAATTACATTTCTAAATTATGTTCGATGACCTATATGACACGCTTCCTTGCAGCTACTTGGGGTTCCAGGGACGCAATTCGGCGTCATGTTCCGTCAGTTCCACTAAATCGAAAAACAAAGGATCATGGCTAAACATTATTATCCGTAACCGGAAATAGATCGAACACATCAAAGAAACCTGCAGGTGATGTCATTTGCAGAATGTCCACTACATTAAATGCCGTGATAATAAGCAAAGATGAGTCCTCGAGCGACTCGAGATATGATTCATCAAAAACAATACGTAAACTAAATTATTCACCAGAACCCAGCGTTGAATAATCTTTCCTTTTCTGTATTCCTTACTGGAATCTCAGATGCTAACGTTTGAACAGTAAATTATAGAAAAAAAAAACATTCCATCACGGTGTCTGCTAACGTTTTAGCCTGGTTATATCAAGGATTCATTCATTTACGTCATGCAAGATCGATGTGTAGCAGTCTTGAACCCTACTGAACCTATTTAAAAAATATGCTTATACCAAAAAGTGAATAATATATTTTTCATGAGAACGTGTCTTGGATACTTGGCCATCAGCTTGATGCCATTACTCTGACATTTTTACAATACTAACAACACGAAACGCTTTTATTTTAAAAATAATCAAGACCTTATTTGAAGTTAACTTGGGTCTGGTGGAGATCTCTACTCTGTATGGCGATCCATCCGACGATATCTCTAAAAAGCATATGTTATTTGTACGGAATATATGTATCACCCTCCATCTGCCCCAGTAGCTGTTCTACACTGGACTTAACCTTGTGATCCGTGTAAACAAAGCGCTAACAAAACAAAGTTCTTAAAAATCACTGCTCTTCATCACTCGTCGCTCCTCGAACGGATCGTGAGGTAAGGGGAAAGAAGGAAGACTTGCCGGCATGACAGAATGAAAAGTCGAGCATCAGCCTAGTCTACGCGTTACACTTATAGTGTATACATACATATAGTAGGGCGAATTAAACAGACCATCATCAGAGCCCTAAAAAATACCATCTTGTCCGCGAACGATATATAAATGCCGGGGCAGTAGTGGAATAAATGCATATATGTGAATCTCTATGCGCCAATACGTAGGTAGGCTGCGTATGTACGCACTTGGCTGGATGCACGCACATGCATTTGTACATATATGTATATATATATATAAAAGTCGGGTTCGTGCCGTTGCTCTCTTGCTGGCGCTGCGAGCCGTTTGTTTTTACGAGCCCGAAGAAATGCACAGGGCGTTCGTTCAGCTGCTTTTGCTGCCATCTCCTCTCTCGTCTTATTATTATTCTTTATAATACCTACGCGTCTTTACATCGCGGATACTTTTTTTTTTTTAATGCGCGAATAAGTCGACGTACTCGGCCGCGTAATGACGAGGATTAAAATGTCTCGAAAAATGTGCGTACCTTGTTTAACCGTCTTTATCGCGCTGCCTGGTGTACACGTACAATAATACTTGTCTTTAAAGGCGCGCGAACCTTTCAGATTCTGTGATAATCTTTATCGATGCACTCGCGTATACTTAAATGCTGTTCCTTAGTCGCTTCATGACCGTTTGTATTGTTATTGACTTTATATAACATTTCAATAATTCATATTTGGTAATCTCCTACTTTCATCGGTTTTACACGGACATAAGATCGCGTTTATATTTTAAAAGAACTCAAATCTAGGGTAATCCTCTTAACTGCTCGTTTCTCGTTCTTAGAGATATTATAAACGGTTATATGATACAGACATTGATATTTTACATATTTAGCACGGAACTGTATTATTTTAAGGATCACGTGTACGAATGTTCTTCATTCATAAATTTCAAGCAATTGCTGGAAGCCGCAGAAAATGTCCGACATCTGATGTCCACCCAACAATCAAGCCCATTCTCACGAATCCCCCAAACACTTCGTGAACCAGAGGCAATTCGGTCAAACCTAGAAAGTCAGACCAGAATTCTTCGAATTATATATACAAATGTTATGACGTTCAAAAAAGAACATACAACATGTTACACATTTTTAGGGGTGTTCTCGTGGAATAGAGTGTGTCGCTATATTGTAGCAATTCGATTAATCTCAAATTTCACATGAAATGTAACGACGGAAGCGAACCATATAGGGCCATTCTGGATAATCAACGGAATCTGTATAAAATATCGAGAACGGCCTTCTGGTTCGTTTTCTTAGCTATATTTTATGTGAAATCTGCGCAATTAATTGTTTTGTTTGTAACTATTCAATATACACTAGCGCCACCTTCAACTTTAATAAAACGTGCCGGGAGAACGCCCTTAAGGTGGTTCCATCGAACAAGACGTTGGTTCACGGTATGCTTGAAACTTGGCATGTTTATATATATATGTGGAAATGTGTGAATTTCGAAGATGTTTTCATTATTATTTAAGAAACGGGATTCAAGATGTTCTTGAAAAAATATATTATGTTATTGTAGCATATAAAAATAACAATTTTCAGAAAAATTGAACGTGATTGACCATTTTATTATTAAAATATAAGGTTTAAATACGTTGAATTTGACAAGAAAGTATACAGGGAATTTGGTGTGGCAACGTCGCAATCGGAGAACCACTCTGGTAATCTGCGGCGCGAGCACGAATACCGACCTATACCGAATCTTGGAGGTTATGGGCAGTATGTACATATATAAATTGTAGTTCAAGATGCGACGATGCCACATTTTCTGTGCTCGAAACGTATTCATAATCGATCTCTTTCCCGCGACGTTCCTTTCTTTATCTTACCGAGGGAACCACCTTAAAAAATGTGAATCCATTAAAAATTCTCTCTCTTTACAGTCAAAATATAGTTCATTAAAATTGGAAGATGATTCACTGCGGACACCAGAGCTACAATTGGCAACGCTGTGACACATTTAAGCCGCTTCATGGTGTGCTTCACAAAATGTAAACATATCAGGCAATTTTGATGAGAATTCTCAAGAGGCCCAGAAAAACAGTTTTGCAAGCCGATAAGAGCAATCTCAAAAGTCTCGCGTGCATATTTTATTCGAAGAAGAGCGCGTACCGTATAACCTAACTTTCTCTACGAAACGTTGTGACTGATAACGGCGCAAAAATTGGACATAGGCTTCGTTTGTGTTTTTACGGGATCGTCGAAAATATATGACGCCAATAATGGAACCAAAGTTTGAAAATAAACAATAATAAGCCATTTTATCTCGGTTAACGATCTTTTTTATAGTTTGCCAATCAGCGAAGAGACGATTTCGTGTATACTTGGGGAAATCGCGAAAACTAAACGATAACGTCTATCATTTAGTCGTAAGTAAGATTGTAATCGCCTCCTCGTACATACCGCCCGTCTGTTGCTGAATAGGTCACTGGTGTAGAGAGTCTCGGTATTTGACCTACTGTTAAAGCGGCCCCGATATATTTCCTCATTTTTATAAGATGCGTATGGGTTTTGCACGCGACGACCAGTATACGTCAATGTCCCGGATTGACACTTTTTATTTTCGGCCTACGTGCCTGCGACTCGTTTCATGCGAGACGCCTATACACACACTGCGAAAGACTGTGCTAAAATGTAAAGAGGGAAAAAAGCGTAGGATTTTTTCGTCGTCCCGAGTAAAATGTGACTCTGATAGTTTATCGTCAATTAAATAAATGGATTTCTTTTTTTTTACAAAAAAGTGACATTTGATAAAAAAAAATTAATTAATCAAAATAATTTTGATTTTTCAAGTGCCATTATTAATAACAATTAATACCCTTTATTTCAAAGGTAATATATAAGGACGTATTCGAAAACGAACGTCCAAAATATGAATAAATTACACGTTACAATACAGTACAGGTCATGGCCGCCAGGCGTTAGCGCATCTCATTACAAAATTGCGTTTCATACATTAGATATATACTTTCGCACGTATCAAAATATTCAAAATGCATTTTATGAAGAATTGTAACGTGATAAAAATGTTTTCGAAAAATTACCGTAATTATATCGAATTATGGTTATTTTCAGAATCGTTTGGCAACTTTTTATGAAAGTTCAATGCAAAACAATAAAATCTTTTGATGTCCTCAACTAGAAAATTGGGAAAGTTCTGTAATTTTTATGGAAAATCTTTTTTCGTGTACAATTACAAATAAAATTACAATACAATTACAATACAAAGTCCATTGATGAAAAAAGAGGCACAAGTAAACCGCATTATACTATCGCCTGCCGTAAACGCGCGTGTATATATATACGTTGCTGTAACAACATCCCCGATCTTATCGTACCGATCTCGCTGTAGAAAGCAGCGATTCTAAAATTCCGAAATCCCCAGTTCGCCCACGCCAAGAATACCGAAAGAATCTGAATCCACACACTCTCGCATTGTTGATGCACGTGTCGTCCCGGATGGGAAGGCGAATTATTTTTGCTTTAAAATAGATCGGAATTTTTTATTTTTTTTTTTATTTTTTAATCAACTATATGTTCGATTTAAAAATCCGGAGCATAATCGTTCCTGCGGTTTTCTGTCAACCATTATCGTAAAACCGAAAAGGCCAAAAAACTGCCAGGAATAAATAAACCGAAGGATGAAAATCGAAACAAGTTATTATGAGGAGACGTAAAAGAACATGAATGAACATTTTGAAGAATATGCTGTCTTCAAATTTAATAAAAATATTTTTTCTGTAAAATTATCAAATAACAATAAAATAATAAAGTGATAAAATAATAACAAAATAATAAAATAATAACGAAATAAAAAAATCAATCGAATGGATGTTTATTTTTGAGGTTTTGTCTATTTTTTAACTATTCCTATTATAAATATTCAATTGAATTAATTCCTTATATATATACATATATATATATACATATTTATCCAAATGATAATATACGAAATATACAAAAAATACAGAATATACAAAAAAAAAAAAATCATTCAATTACTTATTTTTTTATTATTATATACTTGATTAGTTTATATTATTATTTTATTTTATTTTTTAATTATTGTTAATATTTAATTATTTGGAGATTAATAAAAAATGAATTTAATGTTTCCGATATTTTGAAATAGATTTGTATATTTTTCTTGCTCCTTAATTTAATTTTTTTTTCTCAAGTGTTAAACAAATAAAAAAATATATTCAACTTGATAATAAATATTATCAAAATCAAAAAAACATTGATCTAATTTATGACCTTACTCATAGTTGACCAATGGCAAGAAATTTCGACAATTTGGACTCGAAACTTACCTGAAACAAAAAACGTAAATTCATTAGTATAAAATATATAAAAAATTTTAAGGACTACGATATCTTAAAAGTATAACGACAACTGTATTGAGGGTTATTTTTATGGTTGCGAAATTGACAGTTTTTAAATTGTATAATACATATTATTTATATTTGACATTGTGGTCTTCAAAACCTCTTATATTATACATGTAAAACATCTGTCAATAGAAAATAATTTCTTTACTGACAACTGCAAAGTTGACAGCTTTCATACAGTAATTTTGAAAGTGTCATGTTTGGCATTCAAGAGAGAAACCGGTATTTAAAAATATTCCACGACAATGCACAAGAATTATTGTCAGTCAACTGTAAAATATCGCAGTTCCGATATAGCTATATATATATTTACATATGTACCTTCAAATAATAGTACATGGATATTCTATGCTAATATATAGGTTCTAAAAATGTTGATCAACAACTGTAGAATTGACAGCTGCCAAATGATAATTTATGATTATAATGAATTATTATCAGACATTTGAAAACAAGACTTGCTTTAATATTCTAACAGTTGTCATTAGGAATGACAGTTTTCAAATGACGATTCCGTTCCTAACATGTTCAAAAAAACTGTGTAATTATTCTACGTCAATAAGTGTTGTAAATTTCGATTGACAACATCAGAATTGACAGATGTTAAATGACACATGTAATCATATTAACAATGACATCATATTCAACGATCCCTAAGACGAATACGTCAACATTCTACTACCTCAACGTGCCCTGTCACGATGAATGTTGTCATGAGTAGTGACAGCTGTCATGAGTAATGGCAGGTCACGGTTCTCATGAAATCTATTCGACTACCCTCGGAAATAATTTGCAAATATTCTACTTCACATTTCCAACGCTGAATGTCGAATTGACAGCTGTCAAATCACTGTCAAAACACGTAAAGAACCGCAACATATCCCATACTTTATAAACCATCTTATACTTTCATAAAAATTTCTGTGTTTCTCAAAAAAGTCATCGAACGCACATTCGGAACAGAAATATTCCACATTCCAGAGCATCGTGTCATCCTCAAGAACCATCACCGTCAGTTCACCCGATAAACGCACACAAAGCGCTGGAATTTCAAGATTCGGCAAATGCCGGTAATGTAGCGATCCCGGAAAATTATGCAGAGCCCCCTGGTTTTCCGGCGTAGACTGCCGAGATTATCCGGACATTGCCGAATGTCACGTCGCGAATCGTAAAGTGAACGACCGCCGACGAGGAAGATATGGCATTCCGCCGCACCGACCGATGTTCGAGAATGAAGACGGTAATCGCGATAATCGTGATAACGATCGACGAATCGTGAACGCCGCGTGGGATTGCTAGAAAAAAAGGCATACAAAAAATATAAAGACACTCGTCCGACAGATGGACAGATCTTAAGAAATCCTTTGACGATGAATGTCAAGGCCCTCATTGAGCAATAAATCAATCCATTATTATACCGATGACCCCCGACGTGCATTTGTGTGCTCTTTCCTCTCAAGTCACTATCAATTCTCAAGTTTCATATATATGTCATTCTTAAACTCGCACATCAAACTCCTCCTTCAATTATTTCCGATTCATTGTTTGGTTATAATTTCACGACTTTTTTGTTTTTCTATATCTTAATTCTTTTACACCTTTCAACCTCGAACTCCTAGTAGCATTTTGCCTACCACGAAGTATTTTCTTACTTTGGAATAAGCAATTTTGTCTACTTTTGTCATTAAATGTTCGCTTAGGCCCTACAGAATTTTATAGTTTGAACAAATACCGACAGAACTTCTTTTTTAACCTTTTTTTTAGAAGATGTCTTTAGTGAATTCAGAACTGACTATAGAATTTGGAATATGTCCATACTGAAATACATATAAATTTGGGCCAAAAAAACACTAACATTGATTCACGTTTTAACAGTCGTTCGTAATTGTTAGTCAATTTTATATTTTTGATACTTTTAAAATCGCACCAAACCAGTTATTTTAAAAAACCTCATTTCCTGGTAGAAAATTACACCAGTTTCCGCACTATTTTTCTGGCTTCTGCATTGAAAGTAACGGAGTCCAGAAAAATGTGGCCATAAACTGGTCTTATCTTTTACTAGGGTTCTTGTTCAATATTGTTGTACTTTAAAATTTCTTCTTTTGAGGAGGCCCCGAAAATCCTAAATTAAACATTATGCACGCGTCACACATTTTTTATGACGATTTTACTGAGACAATATATTTTGGCATGTATATTAAGGGTATGTTCGATATATTAGCTAATAAAGTTTTTACGAAAATAGACATGTATTACCTCACTTTCGCGTGAAATGACACGCTTTGATCACCAGTGTGAGAAAGTCTACTTCGCGCACGCAAAACACTACCTGGATTACTCAATAAGCGTCAAATATCTCCATATATATAATATTAGTAATAAATTATTATACATATATAATTTTAATACGACGAATATATATAACAATTATGTCAATAAGAATATAATATATTACAGACAACAATGCAAATAATAGCTCCATTTCGGTGAGTTTTCAATAATTTAGCAAATGTGAATAATATAAGAATTCTTGCCAAGTATAGAATAATACATGTGCAATAAAGATATAGAATATAACGGTTGAAGAATAAAATAAAAATAGAAATGATTCGCTTTTGTTAGATAAATTTAAAAGTGACGAAAACCTGGTGGAAACGGTTTTACACGTGTACTTCCAATATTATCAGGTGACCTGATATCATCTCTGTTTGCAATTCATTTCGAAGACCTGAAAATTGGATTCTATTAAATCTACATTTTCGAATAAATGTAAATTTGCCCTGAGTAATATTCAAGACTGCTTCTCATATAACTGAATGGACGAATATTTACATATAGACACATATATATATATATATAAACATACACATTCAAGTATTCGTTTTAAATTTCCCATTATATTTAAATAAATATCATATTATGAAAATTATTCTTGTTTTTGTAAATATGCTTATTAATTCCCGAAGATTAATTTAAGATCTTTCAATCACACAAGATCTGAACTAATCTAATTAGATAACGATAACGATATGGTCTTGTTTTTTTCTCATATCTACTTTGATTTTATACTAAAATAATTATTTGATGATACATACCTGAGGTACTCATAAAATTTAATCCGTTTCACTCCGTTTTCTTTAAGAAAAATTTAAATAAAACGCACATTATATATATAATGTCAGACGCAATCCTGTCCATGCTTATTTAAATTTAGACTAAATATTAATTCATTACATTTCCACGAATGAAATGCAATAATTTTTTATAATTTTTTATAATAATCCAATTAAAAAACTATTGGACTTATTATATATCAATTTTGTTTAAATTTTACTTAAAAAAGGAAACGAAGTAAAGAGAAATTAAATTTTATGAGTAAACCAGGTATGTATCACCAAATAATTATTCTAGTAAAATCTATCTAGATATGAGAAACAAAAAACAAGACCATATCGTTATTGTTATCGTTATCTAATTCTATATTAATTCAGATGTTGTATGATTGAGTGATCTTAAATTAATCTTCGCGAAGCATATTTACAAAAAAAAAAAAAAAAAAAACAATTTTCAAATGAAGTAATATATTAATTGTAATTCTTTAAATATAAATGGGAAATTTAAAATTGATACTTGAATATATCGCATGTTACATATATAATTCTAAGAAAATTATAAAAAGTATCTGAATTAAAAAAATATATTTAAAATAATTTATCATAAATGATGAGTTATTGATGGCAGGAGCAATCATGAATACTTGCACTAAAGTGAACAGGTATATCATATACATGAATTATTAACGAACTCGCTATCTAGAACGGCAATTACACGATTTATGTGTTCATTTAAATAATTGAAAAAAGTTCGCTAAATCAAACAATTAGATGGTCTTTAAAAGGAAGCCATTTCTCAAAGTTCGCGCAACTTCACTCTACGCGCTTTGATCGAATATTTCATGTACTTCACTTTCACGCAATTATTATAACACTCAAGCACATATATATATGTATATATTATCTATTTCTTATATACGCATCGATACGCTTATTATATATGGCGATATTGCGATAACGGTGGACGTATCGAGGACGCAAGTCTGCAGATTGAAACGAACATAATTATTATTATATCTGCATGGATTTCCTATAAAAGGAAGTAGTTTTGTTGCATTCTTTTATTATCATTTTTTCATCATTTTTTCCTCAGTTGCAAGCATCATCCTACATATAAAGGAAATTTTTTAGTCGGCTCCTATTCAATATATTATAAGCCATTTCAGCTGAAACACTTTAATCAAAGTTTCATTCGGTAGTAGCAGAATTTACCATTGGGATTGGGACATTTTTACGTTTTTAAGGGAATTCTAAAGTGCTCGATCAATAATATTGCTATCTGCCTGGAAGAACCAAATTAGAAAAATAATTAAAACATTTTTTTTATTAATATTTTATTATTCCACCACGAATTTAGCATTAGAATGTACAGAAACGTTTATAATTAGGGAACTACAATTTAAGATTAGATTTGTACTGAATATATGATGATGATATATATATATATATATATATATATATATATATATATATATTATATACGTGTAATAAATAAAATGTTATAAATACCCCCATTATTATTATTATTATTGTAAAATTCAAGGCAATTAAGTGTTGCAAACCATGATTATTTCCCTGTAAATAAAAAGAAGCTAACAAGGCATACGAGAATAAAGCAATTTACATTGTCCATCAGCAGTTTAAAAGCATCGTCGATGAAACAACGAAATATGACTCTAATAATAACAACAATAATGCATGCCGCTCGTGCCATCGATATCTCCCGGGCAAGTACACACATTTAAGCGACTTGCTCAATTAAGTAAATATTGACGAATTTCCTAATTCTTTTATCGCATTCGAAGAATCTCATATTTTCACTCAATTGGAAAATTTTTCATTATTTTCAAAAATCCATTCATTTATTATAATCTATTTTATTGTAAAAATGTTTATACAACTTTACCATAAATGAATTGTATATATATATATATGAAAATTAATTAATTAGAGAAAGGGCTATAAAATTCATTCATCTTTTTAATGTCATTAATCCTTCGATCCTAGAATTACAATTCAATTCTGTTTTGGAAATCATTAGGATTCAATTGGGGGACAAAAATAATGGTATTTGTAGAA
>JAPYZR010002032.1:0-23502 GCA_030522945.1 Trichopria nigra
ACTCCGCACATTTTATCCCACAACTTCATGTATTTGGTAAGAGTTGCGAAAAAGTCATGTTCTAGAATAGAGTTGATATAAAATATCACGATTATTATTTATTATACTTATATATTTCTAAAAGAAAAGATGTGATGTGTCATACCTGTGTGGTGAAAAACGATAAAGAAAGCATCCTTTGTTCCATTTCCATGTACCGTACTTGTTAAGTTATCCGATTTGTGGATGTCACAAATTATAGTCTGATATCTGTTCAAGATCTGATGAAGGATTTCATGAAATTCTCCCGGTGCCCTCTCCATGTCCTTAACCAATAACACTTGCGGAGGATGACCTTTCGATAATTCCTTCATCAACACTTTTGAATTCACCTAAACTCACCAGATCCGCGAGGAACCACAGGACAACGTAAACCGCCCGCATGTTATACTAAACTAGACTGCTATACCTTTGTTTTAGAAGTTGCTGGAATTCGTATTATTGACTGTATAGCATGTTCACTTTCCTGTGGCGTACTTTTACTCTTGCATTAATAATTAATGTACACAACAGAATATCGTTCAATAAATCGACATTCTCATTCGCCTACAATTTTTTGTCTATTTTTATCGTTTTTTAAAATTCAGGAGTAAACATTTCACGTAGAAAATTACAATTATTAAGAGTTAGTTATAATGATATTAAAAGAAAGAGTCGGATGAATATATAATATGTAACAAACATGACGAAGCACAAAGATCCTTAGAAACCTCGGTATAAACTATTGACAATTCAGAAGCATAGTTCTATTTTACACTCTAAAATTGTTGGAGTAAATTACGCACTCCTAAAGAGAGTAGAAATTAAATGCTTTTGACTTACATTTTACTCCCTCGGAGTCAATTTTACTCCACTCGCATACTCCTAGCTCAATTTAACTCCCTCTACCGGAGTATTTTGAGGTACTCCGTCGAAAGTAGTAAGCACGGATTACTCCTTGCACGGAGTAAGTGGGGTATAGATGCATCAAAATTAAACGTGTAAAGGAAGCCCGCACGTATTCCTTCTAACCTCTATATGCATATGTAAACCGTCCACGTTTAAAGAAGGTGGTAAGAGTAAAACGTATATTTAGAAACATATTTTAGGCCAACCTATATTTCAAACCGAGTTTTAGGCAGGTTGTGACAGTTAGGTTAGGCTAGTTTTAATCGGGTGGTCCGGGGGGCGCAGCCCCCCCCCCCCCTAAATAAACTAAATTTATATATATATCTTCTGGACTAATAATGTTCGGTCAGAGTAACCAAAAACATATAGTTTTAACTCAAATATTATAATATACTAATGCCATTTTCATCAAATGCAGTTTCTTCGAACAAAATTTAATAGGTCTCAATAGTTATGTCGGTCATGACTAATTAATTAATAATATAGTTTTAACTTAAATACTTTATTCGTAATGACATTTTCTTCAAATGCAGTTTCAACACGAACAAAGCTTATATCAGGTGTCAATGGTTGTTATTGCTACAGAATCTTTGGTATCGTTTTAAATTGACGTGTTAGGTATGACGATCGGTTATAATTTATAAGGTATAAGGTAGTAATTAGAAAAGTTACAATTCAAAAATATTGGAATCTTTTCTCTATAGTTACATATAGGTTCCCTTTCATATTTCAATACTTTACCTACCCTATTAGAGTATAATAAAATAAATCCTGTTAGGGAGTAGGTCATGTTCACTCCGGCGTCGGAGTACTATTTTTACTCCTATAAACTGAAAATGTAGTCGAACCCGCCGGACTACCCCATTTTTAACTCCAATGAACTGAAATTTAACTCCAACAGTTTTAGAGTGTAAAATTATATATATGATAAACTTTAAATACACATAGAATTGAACTGTCTACTATAATATTAATTTTCATAAAGTCTTTTTTAATTAAATCTTATTTTGAATTTACAACTTATTAACAAAGAATAAATTAATTAATGAGACTTTGTATTTATTTATCTGTGGATTTTTGACCTGGTACAAACATTTGCCTTCTATTGAACCTGCGAGTCGATAAGACTTTTCTCCGTCATTGCTATTAGAATTCTCGATATGGTCTTGAGCATCATTCGTTTATTTCCATCCACCTGAACGTTTAAGGTAGGTGACCTGATTTGTATACACCTTCTATTCGGGTAGTATGGTAAAGTATTTTTAGAAATCGTTTCAGTTGGTCGCAGATTATTTACGCCTTTTAATTATTTCCTTCAATTTTTTCACCCATATCGTGAACTATTACTCTTAAAACAGGGTTAGTAAAGTTGACATTGATTCTTATCAACTTTTCTTAATTCGAGAATTATACAACAATCCACTAATATCTATATATTGTAATTTCAAATTAAATTTAATCATGTTGAAATTCAAATGCATTCAATCACTTTGGGTAAATTTTGAAGGAAAATACCAGGGCTTGATAAATTTTAGTAAATAATTGATCTCGAAATGTGGACCTGTTATAAACGAATTCAAACGAAAAACTCGTAATCGTAAATAACGTTATAAATTCATTTTGTGTTTTTTTTTCAATTTTCAAAAAACAATTAATTAATAAGGGGAATATCACCTTGTAATTTTTTTTTTTTTTTTTTTTTTGCTTAAACGCTCCCTAAACTATCCAAGAATGAAATGCAAGCATGACTGTGGGAATAGAAATAGTGTAAAGGGTCCAAAACTCGATTTTCCGGAGATAGCGTTGGAGCCGAATTATATATTATAATAGGTATTTTCAGTGCGCTCGAAATTTAATTTATATTGTATGGAGCAGGCATCGCAGATTAGAGGTAAAATGTACAAATTTCATTGAAATTATACACTACTTTCAAGACGAGCGAATACAAAAAAGTAGAAACTATACACGTTGAAACTTTGTTTCAAACCAGTTTTTCAAAACGACTCGACGTGCACTTGGTTTTGAGCTTCAATTTAAGAAAATGTTTGGATTTTGGTTCTAGTGCAAAAATGCGGCCTGTAGCCCGATGCGGTCTGATACGCCGCCATTTTGTTTTTAAAAGTTCAGAAAAAATGTTAATAAAACGGTTCATATTTTTGTAATAAATTCCGTTAACATGACCCTACTTTATCGACACCCAAGGTGATATTCCTCCTTTTAAAAGTATTAACTTTTCTCAATCTCTCAATACTTTGTCCACCGATTTGAATTTTTCATCAAGGGCGATATAGCAAAAGTTGTTGGTTTTTGTATACTTATATAATGTACTGTGGAATTTGAGTTCCAGATGGTCATATTCAAATTGTTCGATTTGAAATTTTAATAATGAGACAGGTAAGTAAGTTTAGCATCGTGTCCATTCCGTTCATTGGTTTCGTCATCGTATATCTTCCAATTTGTTGTTGATATCCATATCGGTCGAATCACCATGGTTAATGTTGTTTCTTTATTCGTTTCGTAAACACCTCCGGTTGTACAGCTTGTGCGAAAGAGATATTGGGTTTAATTGTATTTCCGAGTGCGACTGTTGGAATTTGTTCGATATTTGAATTTCCTATTTATTATACGAGGAGTTTTGCAGATATCTTTATTGTCGTCTTCCCAGTTTTCTATTCCGATAGAAACAATAGAGGGAGAGGAATTTCAACTTGACGCGCTGTTTAAAAACAATTTTTCCTTGATAATAACGTGAAAATAAAAGGTGCCATTGCTGAGATTTAACAATTTAAGGGCACAATAATGGACGTTGGGTTAAGAGGGAAATGAAACGATCCGCGTGTATGATCAAACGAAACTTTATCGACTTATAGACAAAAGTGATGTATATCGGGGTCGTTCAATCGTCGTTGGTATAAACGGCGTGTATAAAAGTATAAAAAATAATTCAGAATTTAAGGCTTCCGCGGTTCGTTTCCGGGGACTTCCGGGTTGATGACGAGCGGTGCTCCGATCGCTCGACGTTACCGTACACCCTCTCATCTACATTCGTTATACATACTAAAATAACGCTCGGATTGGTCGAGGATTGATTACGTAAACGCAGGACAGACATCGAGCGATACGAAGCGAGCAGTGTTCGCCCGGAAGACAATGGAAATACAAAAATAAATCAGCGACGGCGCTCGTCGCTCGGATCGAGAGAAATGTACTTATATACTATTGACATTACGTACACATGCTGCACGTATACGTTACATAATGGTAGGATAATTGACGTAACCTACGCATAACGCGGCGTCTCTCACGCCTTTCAACAATTGCTCGATTCGCACCGCGCGCGGCTATATATATATTAACAAACGCAATTAACATTACTCGCACTCTCAAACAAACATTCGCTTAATATGAACAACTAGCTGAGATCATGTGCACAGTGATCATATTGATCACGACTGCTATATGACGATAAAACTCGCTTAAGTAAGTATATTTATATATATATATATATATATATATATATGTATACTGCATTTCGTCGGCTGAAGAAAAGGGAAAAAAAAATGTCGTCGCTCGTAAAAGGTCCCCAATCATACGCGTCAACAATCGATACGAATTTACAGTCGCGTCTAAAAGTCTTTACGACTTTCCACCACAACGCTATCGGCAAGGCGCTGGGGTGTCCTGTCCTTCGCAAGTGCGTTTCTTTATCCCGGTGTAATTCCGTACTTTTTTCGTTCGAACCTCGCAGATCGGATGTGATTTTCACGACGCATTAATCCGATTCGAGTGAACGCAGAAATCTCCCCTCGTTATTGTATCCAATTGTTCGATCACTCGGCAGTTGGCCAGCCGCACTCTTGGCATCTTTTTAGCAGTTTTCATGGCAGTAGGTCGTGTCACTCGGACACGCCGAGAAAACGGAGGCCGGGAACGATTGTTATTGCCGGCAGGATATTGGCTGTTGATGATGGTACGGATTGAGGTCAAGCGCATCCGTGGCATTTGCGCGAACGTCATTGAACATTTTATCTCTTATTACTACGTTAGCGTATCTCCATCGCTGCTTCTTGGCCTATCCTCCTTCCTGCTTCATCATCGTCTTCTCCCACTTCAACCACATGGATTGTTTCTCATCAACGTCTTCATCATCTCTCAGATCTCGCCGCGATTATTCGCGACGTTACAGGTTTTTTTTTTTTTTTTTTTTTTTTTTTTTTTTTTTTTTTTTTTTTTTTTTTTTTTTTTTTTTTTTTTTTTTTTTTTTTTTTTTTTTTTTTTTTTTTGATTTCTGGATTTCCATTTGTCGCTGTTGATGAACGTTGGTGACAGGCTAAAGGCATTTCTAGGCTTGTTGCGTCGGTCATCCCGTTCGGTGGATGTTTGACGGTCGACGGCGTAGGCCTCGTTGGTTATTTTAGTTTAATTTTATCCGTAATTGACGAGCCTTCGTGGACTCTTGCGGATGAAGCATCCAAAAAACACTAAAGGTACGTTTCGATTATCTCCAACTGTTCCCGTTTATCAGCGAACCTTAATTCGATTAATTAAGGGGCTCTGTGAAATCTGAATCGTCATTATCCCAGTTTGTAAGCTTCTGTGACTTTGATGAATTGCGATCGATTGAACTGAGCTCATCATACATAATGACCTTTGATCTTCTTTTATAGGCTGAAAGTATCTCCAGTATCTCCGACCCTATTCATCCAGTAAGTTTTCCAGTTACGGTGACCTAATTGCTGAACTTGACCGATACAACAGCGTAATCGATGTGTGAATTACTTTTGTGTCCAAGATCCTAACTAAATAGGATTCATCTGGTCAGAAGAACTTTTGTTTTCATTTTCATATTTACGTCGTAATAAGATAAGAGGTGCGTAATTAGGAGACGTCACATGAGTTGTATTCACCGTAATCGATGAGCCTGGACGGTTAACAAAAGATGATGCAATGTCCAGCACTTGAACTAAGCCGCACAACGATCAATCATCCGAGCCTACAATGGCTGGCAGGAATGACCGCCTTTTCGACTACTGCGCAGATTTTTTTTTTTTTAGGTTTCTCGTCGGAACTGAGGAAATTTTTAACAAGCCAACGATTCGCGACCGAATCCCGATGGGGTCCTACGAGATTCTCTTCGCCATAAACGATTCCCACTTGGAATTCCTTTGTTAAATTGCCAGAGATTTTCTCGTTTGCGTCCTGATATGATGGATTCCCACTTTCGTTTTCATTACGAAAAAACTTTTCGTTCGTTCAATCCGGTCTGAAATTTATGGCCTCTTCTTCGGTTAAGCCATATTGGTCTGATTCTAGAGGTTTGCTTCATGCCGAATATCAAATGTTTGTCTAATATAAATAATATAGACATTTAGTCATGGAGTTTCGATCCCTTAATCTTGTTTTTTTTTATGTCTTCGATCACATTCGATTAGTCAATGGCGACTGTCCAAAACCAAGATTACTGCCAATAAGGCAATGCAACAGAATTCATGACCACGGCTTTTGCTGATCGCTAGTTCGCCGAGACTCAACGATCCGATTCGAATCACTGTTTCTGTATTTTCTATTAGAAAAATGTGCAGTTTTAATCACCAAGTGTCCGTTTCCTTCTAGCCAAAGTCCACCACAGACGTTTATCGTATTCGAACTGTCGCTCGTTTGCGACTTCAATTGGTTGATCACTATCGGAACTGCACTGTGGTGCACTCGAAGAATAACTTCAGGTCTTCTCTAATATGGCACAGTGTTTTGGAAATTCACGTTGTTTGGACTGTGGTCCAATGGCTCTTCGAGCCTAAAGTGTTGTTCACTTTCTTCCATTTTCAATGTCTTCGCGTCCGATATGTTTCGTCCCTTCTGACGTTGTCTGTCGGTGAATGAACAGATGACGGTTCACCCACGGCGAACCACACAAACTAGGTCCTACGCGGGCGCTGGCCCGACGGCTGCCTGATGTATGGGTACCGATATGACATAGATGTCGACCTTTTCGCCGGATGTCTTATCGATGTCAGTGTAAGTGATGGAATCGTAGGGCGGCGGAGCGAACAGGTGGTACGGTGGTGGCGGTGTATCAATCGTAGCGGATGTCCCAGTGATGGCCTGACTTCGCTGACGGTATGGTACGGAGGAAGGTCTAGCTCCGCGCCGACAGAACCACTCGGAACAGCTGACTATCAGGAAGAAAGCAATGAGACCGCCGAAGGATCCGATGTACCATACGATCGACCACGGGTCCAGGGGACTCTGAGGTTCATTGTTTCCTGAAAGAAGGAAAAAAAATTGTTATTTTTCTATTAATTAATTTTGAAGCAAGATCGCTTAAAATATATTGAAATGTGAATGTTTAGCACGGTTTCTATTGTGCGACCGAAACGACGATATAAAATCGTCAAGCCGGTATAATGAAGTTTAACACAGAGATGGCGAGATGCCGAGGAATACGCAATAAAAATTTTAATTGTACCCCCAATATTTCAATCTGAAGGCGCTGAATATTTCATAATCTCCTCTAGCTCAGTAAAATCGCCCGTATACACGTTCGTTTTATGACACAATACTCGATGGACTCTCGGTTTACCGTTCAATCGAGACTTCACTTTAAATTCACCATTTACGACGGCCAGATATAAATTGGTTTCAATTTTAAAACTTTATCGCGTTCGTGGTCGAAATTATTACATTAAAAATACCAACGATGGACTGGAAATTATAACTGTTAGTGTTGATCGTTGCGTTAGCGGAAAAATGGTTGGTGCAACGATATAATGGTTGTATCGACCATAGGAACGAACGAGACGATCATTCGTAGTAAAATGAGACGTTATATGAAGGAATAACTCGAGAATGTCCAAAGTGATGATGAAGTAATTGGCGCCACAAGTCGCGTAACAATGAGTTATCAGGATTGGAAATTGCCGATCGACCAGCGATCTTGATAGCGCAAGATATTTCGATCGCTTTAATAAGCGTCTAATTGTACGGTTTGTAAGAGAGAAAAAATCTCATCGGTTAAAAAAATATTGTGTCAATCGTCGTGCCGTTAACCCGTCAAGTCGGCGGCAGCATCGATAAGGATCGCGAAGTTCAAGGAGGTCTTTTTTCCGTTTCAAGGTTGGGTTAGGTAATGACGATCCGTCGAGCCGTACACTTGCCTGCACTTTTGATCATTATATAATTGATTTTATAAAATCTCATTGGGTCGCGATTACGAGGGATATTTCTCGAAATTTAATCAAGACATTCGTGAGTCAGCTTCGCCGTAAATCAAAACAATATTTCGTCCAATTAATTACGGCAATGTTCGTGTACGCCAGCGGTAAACATGTCAGTAATTTTAGCCGCAGAGTCGTCGCGACAAGATCCACGCGACCCATATTTTATCGGCAAATTGGCTTCGTGTTTGCTCGTTTAAAATTAAAAAAATGCTCCGAAATGCAAGCCTTCGATGTCTCGAAAAAAAAGAGAAAAAAAAAAGAAACGAAAAGCGGTCCGCCTCGGGGCAATTATGCTTCGTGATTTATTCACGACTCGCGAGAAGTGACCGCGGGAGAAGATGCTGCTGCCTCGGGGATGATTATTGCAGCCCCTGTTCAACGAGCCTCGAGGGGTCGTTAGACGTTGGCGTAACGATTACCACGGTGACCCCAGGGAGCGAAAACTCGCACCGATCGTGAAAATTCAGACGTGACTTTAGAAATTTGCCTTTGTAACTCGGGCGGAAACGAATGAGATTTCAAAGGTAAAGTTGAACAAAACAAAAAAAAAAAAAACTACAAAAACCAAAATAATAATAAAAACTTGGAAGATTACCACTCTGATTAGTGAAATTTTTCCAGAAAAACCAGGAACTACGTAGAGTAAGAAAGATCGACAAACTTTACCTTTTGGGGTGCCGACGACCTTGTCGTATCCACTGTCATTCGATACATCCGAATCGTGAGAATCGAACTGGTACTCCGGGGTACTGCTCGTTTTCGTCGTAGTGGGCGGAACCTCTGTCATTTCGGTATCAAGTTTGGTGACCATTTCCCCGTTGTGGCCTGAAAAGATTTTTTTTTAAATTATTTTATTATTATTATGTATATGTATTTCAATGGCGACAAGAGTAAACAATAAAAAGGAAATAATTATAAGATGTGGAATAATTCATCATTTAAACGACATGACATTGAATTTAGAGGTTTTTCTATACACAGTTCCTTTTATGTATTTTTGGGGCACGGTCTTGGACTTGCGTGATGGCAACGCCGCAACTGTAATGACGAAACAATGTGATGGCCTTCACATAGACGTCACATAGCGATCACGTAAAAACCATTCAAAGAGGTACGATTGGACGGTTACACGGAAAGAATAAATACCGACTCGTCTCATTGGTTGATATTTGTGATAAAATGGATGACGTAGAAGTCTTGTTTAAAAAACTGCGAAAAATGTCAGATAGGTGATATACATCTATATATGTATAGGTTATAATTCATTTCATTTGGATTTCATTCATTTGTATAGGTCATTAAAATTTTACTTTTCATCGTGTCAACTTTTGTCAACTGCAGATAATCAACACATTTATTATTTGTTATCATTCTCAATAAAAATGTACAAAAAAGCGCATGCCGTTACCGGCGTATTTTTGTTGATTTTGTGCATTTCACGTCTCTATTGTTTATCCATACGTTTTTCTTTGCACTTCTATTGTTCATTTATGGGCCAATAGTCCACTTTACGACCATGACCCGTTCAATAAAAAACAATATGGAAATACAAAGAAAAATTTACGGATAAACAGTGGAAGTATAATAATCGAATTATGGATGAGCAATAGAAGTACAAAGAAATAACAATTAGTAGATTAACAATGGAAGGACAATGAAAGACATATGGATGAACAGTGTAATTACAATGCATTAATCGTAAGTTAACTACATATATGTAAATACTATGAAATAATAATGGATGAACAATGAACGAATTATGGATGTGCAGTGAACGAATTATGGATATATAGCGAAAGAATTATGGATGTATGACAAACGAATTATGGATGTGTAATGGAATAAAAATAGAGGAAGAATGGAAGAACAATGAACGAATCATGAATGAATTATAAACGATAAATGTAACTACAATGAAATACAAATTGACGAACAATGGAAATACAACAAAAGAATAATGAGTGAGCAATGAAAATACAGTGAAATAACAATAGATGAGCCATGTAAATGCAATGAACGAATCACGTATGAACAATGAAATAATTCTATGGATAAAAATTACAAATACAAAAAAGGAATTATGGACATGCAGTGGACGAATTATGGATCAGTATATATGAATGAGATAAAAATCGATAAACAATGAATGCATTATGGATATACAGAGGACGAATGATGAAAAGCAATAACACAATTATGGGTGAAAAATGGAAATACAATGAACGAATCATGGAAGAACAATGAAATAATTCTATGGATACAAATTATAAATACAAAAAAGGAATTATGGACATAGTGGACGAATTATGGATCAGTAAAAATCGATAGACAATGAATGCATTATGGATGTACAGAGGACGAATGATGCGAGAACAATAACACAATTATGGATGAACAGTGGAAATACAATGAATGAATTATGGATGATCAATGTCAGTACAATGATCAATCCAGATGTGCTGTTTCGATAATCCGTGATCCACTATTCATCCATGATTCGTTTCTTGTCCTGCCATTATTGTTCATCCACAATTCGTTCATTGCATTTACATTGTTCCTTACATTTTGAAATATTCCTAGTACATTACAACCGTAGTATTTAGAAAAATATCGCATGGAATATTCTGAGCCTGTCTCATTTTCAATATCTCAAATATTTCTTGATGAAATATTCTTGAAATATCTCGAAAATCTACTGAATGTCGCATATATTCCTAGAATATTCCTAGAATATTTTATTTAAACTGTTTTTTTTAAAGAATATTTCATAAATATTTCGTTAAAATAATATTCTAATTAGTACATTTCCAGAATATTTGTGGGACATAATGAGAATATTGTAAATTACAGATCGTTGCCTAGAAAATTTAGAATAAACATGTAGAAAATAAGAACTCGACCAGAGTTTAAATAAATTTTCGAATTAAAAGTTCTTGATTTTCCGAAAATGATTTTTCGACGTTTCGAATTCCGTTTGAGTCGATAGAAACACGACAGTCTGGAAAATTAGTATCTCGGCGATACGCAATCTGCGGGGAAAATATTTTTACTTGTTATGCTTTATCAGAAGGCAAATTCCTGCCATTGGTTGCTAAACACACAGAGGCATTATAGTAATTCTTCCGATTTCGAAAGATTTCCATTCGCGTGTAACCGCGAGGGGTGGGTGTTGGATTTATTTTTATATTCCGTATCTTAATTCAATTAGTCTTAAATTAATTTATATACATATATATATATATATATATATATATAAAATGAATAAATGAATATAAAATAAATTTATATACATATATGGATAAAAATGAAGGCACGTATGACGTGTATTGTAATGCGAAAAAAATATAGATCCGTATACAATTTCATGCAATTTAGTTCCGAGTGAAATTAATTTTGGAATTATACATTTTACTCCGTCCAATCGCGTAAACAAGATAACGTGTGTATACTTAAGGAGATAATAATTCACGGATAATCACTTTAATACACATTTTCGTGAAACACGTACTTCATAGAAACTGCGATATCCGCGCTGTATATATATATATAGTATAAATGTTATTTATGCGCGAAAAGTACGCGAGTCATATATACGTATTCTATAAATTATCCCTTTTAATATTGCAAACGTCGCGGTTTGCTCAACGCTGAAGTGCGCGGGTTATTAATTTTATCAAATTTCAATTTTCTCGCAACGAATTCCACGTGAAAATGAAGAATTTAAGCTATAGGAACGGCTGAAAAATGATCAATCGTCGTTTCCGAAATGAATTATTATTTCGACTCATTTCTTTTATATGAGTTTAATTTCAATTACTAGATATATATGTGTGTGTGTGTGTGTGTGTGTGTGCATCCATTCGTCCGAAGATGAAAAATAGATATCAATTGGACGTACAATAAACGAATGATAAAAGGACAATGAAAAAATGATAAATGAACAATGGAAGAACATTGATTTCGTATGTTGAACACGATACATTTTTAGAATATTTTAATCGATGATTTTGCAGAATAATATTTTGGAAACGTTATTATAGAAATTTCAAATGTGCATCCTTTATTTCAATTCAGAGGATACTTCGAATTAATTCGCAAATATATATATATTTTTTTTTAAGTGATATATTCTCGGTCTACATTCAGAATATTACAGTGATTGGCTAAAATATTTCCAAAATACTTCAAAATACCTTTAGAATATAATGATAAAGAGGGAACATCAGTTGACATTTCCAGAATGTGTCCACGATATTCCGGATACATTTTCCAAAAGTACCTTTCAGAAAATGTAATATTCTGAGATTATTTTGGTGGCTTTATATTTCCAAAATATTTCGGTATATCTTCAAAATATAAGAAATAGGCGGACTGTCGACATTCCCACAAGATCGCCACAATATTCCGGATATATTTTAGAAAATAGCTCTTCGGCAAATGTGATGATATTCTAAAGATATTCTAAGACCATTTGAGCTCTTTCTATGAATATTTCTAGAATATTCTGAAATATATTCGGAATGTACAAAAGTGACGGCGGATAGCATTTCCGCAATGTCTCCACAATGTCTACACAATGTTCCGGAATATTCCTTCAATAGATGTAATATTCTGAAGATATTGTGAGATCATTAATATTTCTAGAATTTTTTCAAGTATCTTCATACGCAGAATGTAAAACAGAGGGTCCAGTTGTCATTATCAAAATATAACCTGTATATCTTATCCATTGAGATATTTTAAGAATATTTTAGTACACTTGCTAAAATATTTCTAGAATATTTCGATACCTCTTCAGAATATAAAAAATCTACGACTGGTGACGTTTCAGCAAAGTCTACGCAATATTCGAGGTATATTATCAGGAATATTTCTTAAATAAATGTAATATTCCGAAGATATTTTAAGAATATTACAGTACTTTCCTGAAATATTTCTAAAGTATTATGTACGAAATATATTCAGAATATAAAAGTTTCCGGATATGTCATCCATAATATATATCTTCGGCAAATGTAATATTCTGAAGATATTCTACGAATATTTCAGTACGTTTCTCAAATATTTTTCTAAAATATTGCGAAATATCTTCAGAACATAATAAATTCTGGATATGTCATCCGGAATATTTTGTCGCTAAATTTAATAGAAATTTAATCAATGGAATATTCCTTTGCAGGGCGGAATAAAATATCACCCCCCCCCCGCCCCCCGGCCATAAAGAACGAAAATACAATGAATCTTCACTGTTAAGAGTAATTAGAATGTAAAATATCATATTTGTATTTGAATTGGTTTAAAAGATGGCCATAGACTTTGTTCGCGGTTAGCCAAAGAACAATTCTGATCAACCGAGTCACGTAACTGGCTTATTTCCGGAAACGACCCGATCGATATTGATATTCGATTCGAGACAAAACGCTCCTAACCCCACGAATGGAGGTTCGATTTATTTATAACTCGTTTTCCCGGCTTCACTCGTAACTCAGTTTCACATGCGACTTCCTTGTCTGCATACAAATCCGTTCGTCAAATCGGCGCGTCAGCGCCGCTGTCCGAAATTGGCGATGGAATTCTTATGAATTAAACAAACGCCTATACGTCGACGCGTCACTGAAAGTGGAAGTAACTCGAAGAAAAAAAAAAATCAACAACAGGTGTATATATGTATACATGTGCTGCACTCTCGGCATTTGTATGTCGCGTTCGACGAGCGAAAAGGCTCTTCGTTGGTTCATGCAAATAAGCAGCTTCCTTATAAGTGGCAAAAATTCATTTTTACTCCGGCACGTGAGAGTGATTCACAAGTCGCATAATTTTACGCGAATTGCGTTCCTTCGTTGGTCACGAGCGTGGCGGTAATAATTTCAGTAAACAACGAGACTTAAAATATTCGCATGCGAAAAAACGGCCGGGTGAAGCCAATCGTTGGTCGATTGTTTTTTATTTTTTCTTTCTCGGCGAGTGAACTATAGGAAAGCCCTTTGTAAAAATCATTACTATACCGCAGAAAACGCGCCTTTTTACACACTAGGCAGGAAAGGGCGACTTTTCACGCCTAGGCAGCAAAGGCTGGCATTTCTCCTCTAGGGAGCAAAATCCTTCGATGCTCTACACGTGATAATTCGATGTTCGACTTTTCAATTTCATGCGCCAATCTGAACATGTATATAAGTCACGATGCGCACGTTTACAAGCGGCGGTAATCTCCGAATCAAAAGAGTCCGCAACATTTTAACGAAAAGTACTACAGATGGTAATTTAGACCGAGATGAAACTCGTTAAAACCAGTATAGGAACCCGCGTCGTTCTCGTTGTCATATATATGTCGTGGAGTCGTCGCAGCGGGCAGAGACGCGACGAGCGTCGCACCCCTTTTTCCGCCCGGATATTTTCCCTATAATCGAATTTTTTTTAATCAGTCGTCGGCAATCGACGTGACTTTCTTTCCTCCTCTCGCGAGAGAGTCGAAAAACTGGTCGGTATAGCTATAATTATAAATAAAGGATCGGGAAATTCCAGCACGCGAGGGACGACGAAGGCCGCGCCTTCGCTCTCGATGGATAAGGAGCAGCAAGCGATAAAAAAAAAAAGAAAAAAAAATAATGTGGTAGTGGAACCGAGAATGAGGGCTTTACCTTTCGCTTTAAGAATGGCCCATTTTCAGCGACATTGATTCGACTTCTTTCCTAATATCGGCATTCACGAGCCGACACCATGTCACGTACACGTATATATACTTGAAACTCTTTTCTATATGCAGTCTTATATATATCATTGGTACCACCACCAGCCCTACTATCCCGGTATACCCCGAATGGATAATTTAACTTTTGTTTTCGAGAACGAATTACGGCTTTTGATGAAATCCCACACTCGGATCGCCTCGTCTTGTCGAGGAAATGAGTCGTACCTACTCGAACGTGCGTCTCAATATAATGAATGTCGTAAACGCACTTTCGTGTACGAAACGTGTACGCCGATATAAGCTACTTTGAGCCGCGTACACCTTGAACGGATTACGAAATTTCACTCCCAAGATGGAAAAACTATTGCGCGAAATAGCATTCCCGCAACCATTAAACGCACACTAAACTTGGCAGTTGACAAAAATAAAAGTCTGGCGAAAAATGCAACTGCAAGAAAAAATCGGTGGCTTTGCGCCCTAGGAAGCAAACGGACCCTTTTCGGCCCTAGGACGGAAAGTTGGCTATTTTGTTTTTCCAGTTTGAGTTCGCGTGTGGTTTTCCCTCCGTAGATTCGGTCAAACTGCACATTTTTTTACGGAGAAAATTGGCCGTTTATCTGGACGGGAAGACACAACCGGGAAATTATAGAGATTTTTGCGTCCTAGGAAGTAAACTCTAATTTTCTAATAATAAGGAAGCGATCCCCATTTATTCTCGTAGGGCGCAGCTACTGTAATTGTTGATAATAGAGATTTTAATACGCTATAGGTTGAAAATATATTTTCGCCCTCGGCAGCAAACTCATATTTTTCCTACTCGAGATAAAAAAAAACAACTTTTATTTTCGGTAAAGATGAACATATCGTTGACAAACTATTTAAAATGTGAAATATTTTATGCACGATCCAGAAATGCATCATTTTTCTCCTAAAGAAAACGGAAGATAAAAATAAAAGAATAATTAAACGAAAAAAAAAACAAAAAAATAAATCGTAAATGATGACATATGAGGAAAATCGTAAAAATTATACGAAAATACGATTTTGTTACCTAGTGAATTAAAGTCATGTTTTACGCCGTAGGGTGGAAAGTGGTGGCAAAGATGGCAAATGACATGAAGCAAAGCACATAACATGAAATTTCGTTAAAAAAAAAAAAATAAAAAAATAAAAGTGTATTGAAAAAGGATGAACTAAAGATGGAAAATATTTAAAAATTCGATGTACGGCCGAAGCGGGCAGCAAGCGACGACTGAGAAGGCAAGGTTACAACCAGTATTTTCAGAAAGATAAGATTGTATTAATAGATAAAACGGAAGGACGAGTGTAAAGAACGATAGTCATCAATATTGTCAATATTTGCGCTTTTATTCTGCATCGGGTCTAAAAATAAATCTCCCGACATTAATTGAAAGAAATAAATATAAAGCGTGTAAAATTATTTATAAAGCGATAAAAGGTGGCAGGAAGAATAGGAATCATCATACGATTGAAATGATTATAAAGGTATTCCCGCGCACAGGGCAATAAACCGATATGATGCGTGTGTATATAATTGTGTTCTAGTAAAGACTCGAGAAGACAATTCTCGTGTAACGACACCTGCCGACGATGGCAATAAAAGGATATATTTCTCGAAAAAAAAAAATCAAACAAATATATATATATATATAAGCGGATGAATAAATGAGCGAAATAATGGATGCTCGTTTGTGCAAACAAAAAGCAATTAATTCGCGGAGTGCGTAACGCGTCACTTTCACGCACGCATGCATATATAGGGTTATTCCGTGTCGGGATTATTATTTTCCACAAGTAATATTTGAAAATTCTACAACAATAACGGGACAAATTCGTTTGTCGCTCTTTTCATATGACGGCCGCGAGTTTACGACATAAACGTTACACCCTGATAATTCCCGACATCGAGCAAAGCAGCGTCGGCGTTGGACGTTTGAAGCGTCAATAATGAAGTGACTAATTGATATACGCTTTATGCATTTTATATTGTAATAATTGACGTTTACAAAGTATCTCAGTACTCTTCGGAATTTCCGGATACCGCGAATGAAAATCGTATTGGTTATCATATTCATTGTGTCCGTAGTTTGCCGTCACATTATCAACGAAGAACATTCGCATTAAAATTTGACGACAGAATATGATATTTATTTAAAAATGATGAAAATAAATGAAATTCGATCAAAGAAGTCGAAAGTAAACAACAATTTACGATAATAAGCAATAATGAAAATAGATAATAGGAATGTCCTTTGTAAAAATCAATTACTGCAGAAAATATGTGTTTAAAACACCAGGGAGAAAAGAATGACTTTTCATACCTAGGCGGTAAACGATCACGTTTCTGCGCCAGAGGGAGCTAAATACGTCTTTTTGTCATCCGAAAGCGTACAAATTGTATCATTCTGTCCCAGTAAACGAAAAAGAATTCAGGTCCTGGGAATTGAATTGAGAACAATGGGTAAGAATTCAGAAGAATTCATATTCGAAAACAAGTGAATACTTCGATTTTTCAATTTGAAGCGCCGAAAAGTAGCGAAAATAGAGAATAGAAAATGGAAAATAAAAAAAAGGTTATATTAAAAATAATGTTAAAATTGTTAAATTTTCACAACAGAGAGATAAGAAACAGATACAAATTAGCAAAAATAAATATTTCATAAAAATTGATAAAATTTGTCTATCAAGTGTGAAATTGTACGAAATTACAATAAAAATATTATTGAAAATAAAGAATATAGTGAGAAAAATCCATCCATTTTTTACAAAAATTTCTTAGGGATTTTTTAATATAGATGGAATTATCAAGAAAATAGAGGGAAATACAATGAAAGCGAACAAATAAAAAAGGTGGTAAATTCTCCCGAGAAACAAAAGGGGCTTTTGCGCCCTAGGGAATAAAAAGATATTTTTTCCATCCGCGTAAGCTATTTTAAATCGGATTGGTTTGACGAATGTAAATGAGAAAATTCGACGAATGTCGATGAATGAATGAATGAATTTATTGGGCGAAAATATCAAAATAACATGGACGAAAAGATGCAAATTCCAATGTCACCCAAGCCCATGATCCCCCTGTTCCGACCCATATCTCGTTCCCTATATATATACAGCTCTATATTTGCCCTATATTTTTTTTGTTTTTTTTTCGTTCATCGGTCCTTAATTCCAGATGAGAACTTCCTCCGTGGAACTCGTCGAATCGAATTATAGCCGCAACGATAATCTTATTTGCGCCTACGAGGTGCATGCCGATATCTTTCCCAGCAATTATAAAGTGATTTCGAATTTCGCAAGTAGTACCAGGTGCGTAATCCCGATCCGTGACGATAAGCAAGGTGCAAAGAGCGTTTAGCGATCAAAAAATAAATAAATAAAAAATAAAAAAAAAATCATCAACGGAATGATCAACCGACGGCAATCTCCGGCCTGGAGAACTTGCTCAGCCATATTTTGAACCGAGAAATCATTTTCCTTGGCACCTGCGAATCGAAGAGAGTGAAACCTCCGCAGCGCTAGTATATAATAATCGATATTGATTTGAATTGAAAAAAAAAACGGATGTTTAATATGCGAATCGCTAATTGTGTGTCGAAGATTCGTATCGATGATACACGTTGCGTATATATCGTAGCTGTGATAAATAAATTAATCGAAACGAGGAAATGAGATGAAAAAGTACATGACGCTTAAAAAAGAAGATAAATTACTTTTTGTTATATTCACGGTGTGAAGTAGCGATTGAAAATGTGATTGGATCAAATGGTCGAGTGATCTTAGAGTGTAATATAAGCACACTGAACGACGTGGACATATAGATAATTAATCAAAGGCGGAAATTTTGAACGGAAATTCATGAATGACATTGAATGAAGAACTAATATAAATGAGAAAAGTTGTGTGAAACTTAATCTACGAGAAATTTTCTTTTAATTAACTAATTTAAATTTAATTAATCCTTGACGATAAAAAGCAGGATTTGCCGAAAGTTGATAAAATAATTGACGAAATGATGAAAACTCAGCGGACATAAAATAAACACTTTTAAATCTTTTGGACTCTTTCCATGGACTAAAATGTTGCCTCGAACTATTGTATAGGGTTAATATATTCTCATTATAAAATATTTGTAAAAATTTAAACACAATTGACCGAACGTACTGAAGATTTTACAAAGGCAGATCTCGCTTGAAGAAAATAGACGGAAATTTATGAAAATCTTCAAAAATAGACGAAAGTTAATGATTATATAATATTTAAATATATTTAAACGTAGTCGCAATCAGACGAAAATAAACGAATTTAAACTATATTATAAACGAATATAAATCGTGTGGACATTTAATTATTTTACATTTATTGGCAGTAGTTTCTATGCTATAAACATACAAATTATTAATTGATTATTATTATATATTATTAACAGATAGAAATAGTTAAAAATAAGGAAATAAGGAGACGAAAATAGACGAAAGTAGACGAAAGTACTCAAAAGTACGCGATGGGAAATGAAAGTAGACAAGAGCAAATGAAAGTAGATAAGAATAGACATAATAAGTAGATGAAAGTTGCCGATATTAGCCGAAAATAAGTAATATCGAAATAAAAGTCTGCGAAGTAGACGATATAGTAAATGAAAGTAGATGCAAGTAGACGAAAATAGTTCAAAGTAGGTAATAGGTAATGGAAACAGACATAAGTACACGACAGTAGAAGAAAGTAAATAAAAGAAGATAAAAGTAGACAAAACTAAATGTAAGTAGACGAATGTAGACGATAATAGTCGAAATTAAATAATACGAAATGAAAGTAGACAAAAGTAAAGTAGACGAAAGTATAGGATGAAAGTAGTCGCAAGTAGACGAAACTAAATATAAGTAGACGCAACTAGACGAAACGAAAATAGTCGAAAGTAGGTGATAGGAAATGAAAGCAGGCATAAGTAGATGAAAGTAAACGAAAGTAGACGAAAGTAAACGTAACTGGACGAGAATATACCAAAGTAGTCAAAAGTGTATAGACGAAAGTGGGCGATAGGGAATGAAAGTCGACAAAAGTAGGCGAAAGTAGATGAAAGTAGACGAAAGTAAACGTAAGTGGACGATTATAAACCTAAGTAGACGAGAGAATATACGAACGTAGTCGATAGATAATGAACGTCGACAAGAACAGAGGAAAGTAGTCGAAAATAGGTATAATAGGAAATGAAAGTAGACAAAAATAGACGGAAGTCAGTGAAAGTAGACGAAAGTAAACGTAAGTAGGCGAAATTGAAAGAAAATAGATGAAAGTAGGCAGATTAGCAGAAACGGCAAGAACGAACCAATGTTAAGGATAGTAGACGATGGTAGACTATTATAATAATATCTAAACAAGAAAGCAGTAGACGAAAGTATCGAAGTTTATCGATAAATCGTGAACTGAAATAAGAAGATTGTCTCGCCGAGGACAGACGAAAATCGTCGAAAATAAACGTAACTGTCATTTTGTAGTCAGGTAAACAAAGAGGAAGGAAGAATTTTAGCTCATAATAAAGGTCACTGTAGATTCTGCATCATCTCAAATGTCTTAAAGACTTTTTTTACTATTTACAGCGACTGTAGTGTCTTTTAAGCACATACTATCGAGATACCATACAATCTGTCTTGACATCGCGACAAACAGTATTTGCATGATTCTTTCATCAATAGGCGTCCGTAAATAGTCGCGACTTGGCATTTAAGCATCATACAAGGACCTTCCGAAAAAAAAACTCGATCGAACTCCTGTAATGAATCTGATACGAATTTATCGGCAGTGACGTAACAACGCTATTTACAATTTTACGTAAGATTGACATAGTAGAGCTGAAAGAAGCCAATTAGCGTTTTCCTATTGGGTGAGGTCTTTTCACAAAAAGTCACGTAGACCAATGGCGATGGCAATCGGTCACGTTCACTTCGAGGAGTCGCCTTTAAGCAAGCCACACCCGCGACTATATAATAATTTATTTTGCCGTGCCTTCGCGACGCACGAGTACAGCGGCGGACGTCATTTTTTTCTTCCATGCACAGTTATTAGAATAACAGCTGACGACGGCGGTAATTTTTCATTCGCGATGATGGTGCGTTTGTATCATTGGAAACGCGTAATTATTGAATAACTGGACTTTTTGCGGAATCGCAAACCTGCAAAGATGATCTTTGCTTACGATTATTCTTACGAAACAATCGATACGACGAAGTTCCTTCGTGGTAACTGTTTTACCGACTGATGGTCAGTTAACTTAATGGCCTGATTACCGTCAGCCGGTAAAAACGTCTATCCCGTCATTCGCTGTTTGCATTTCGACCGCGGAACAATAAAAAAGTTTGTATAACATCTACATCTTACATTTCGAATAGCAAACAAAAAAATGCCATTACTTTTATAAGCACATCATCCTTTCGGACGATTTACCCTACACGCCGTTAAATTCGCGCATTTTCGCGAAGCGCACATCGGTTCGTTCCACTTGAAACTGCAATTGAGGGATTTGAAGCGATTCCACTGCTGATTTATCGTTACAGCCGTCTGCAAATCAGCGAGCTAACGGTAAAAAGAACTACGCAGTAAAATTCCGCTGCACGGAATAAGTCGAATCTCTCCATTTGTTCGCTATTTTCGGATGTGGAATAATTTTCGCGACGCAGACTTGCTCGATTCCATCGACGCGAAACGAATCATCGCTACTATATACATTTACGAAATTTCGAACTTGTCCATGGAACATCACGAAATTATTGGGATTGGGCAGAGCATTTGGATAAAGTGTGAGGTGAAAGAAAAATCAAAAATAACGGAACGCATTACGCCCTACGAGTGAGGAACGATCTCCTTTACCGACTGTCGATAAAGCGATCGCCGTCTGTCGGTAAAACAGTTTCGCGTCATGTCGGTAGGGGGGAGTCCATATCGCATTTCTTTTTGCTCGCCGCTGTGCAAATTTCCTGTCGCCTCGACGACGATGAGTTTGCGCTTTGTTTTTCTTGTCGCACTTTTTAATAGCCAGTGGCAATTGCGTGGAAGGCACCCTTGACATTCGCTCGATTAACATTTCGCGCTTTACATATTTTACCGCAAGATGCAAAACTCTATTGTATAACGTACGTCCAGCTCTGATGGTACCACGTGCCCAATCGTGATCTTGAGATTTTACGTGTAAATCATGGATTATAGATTTTTTTTTTCGTTATCGTCATTATGCATCGCTGTCTATAGTTTTTAATTCGACTATACTATACTCTTTTTTTTTGGTATAGATGAGGAGTGGACGCTACCGCATTTATACCAGCGCGACGTCATCGAGATTTTTACGAGCAATTGTTGAAAAGTTCCATTCATAAAACGAGGCGAGAAACTGAAAATTAAACGCTGAATTTCAGCGCTGTTACGTATTCCGCTGCCGCCTACACCGCGAGCTTTGACCGAAAAGTCGGTGATAAAAGAATGAAACTTTAACTTCCAAATGAAGAAAGTATTATCCTTACTCAAGTTTTTGACCAAGTTTTTGCTCGGGCGTCACGCGTCAGATTGTGCACCGGAGGAAATTCGTCAGACGTTATTTCCGTGAAGAGAAGATTTTCAGTGCATATATATAGCTATATAAGAACTCTATATGTGGAATATACCCAATCGAACACTGTAAGTAACAATTGTGTAACATCGATAATCATGTAACATTGTTGTAAAAAGTATTCGTAATGTATTTGTTACATAACTGATACTTTGTTACCTTAATATATATATATATATATATATATATATATATATATATATATATTTTTTTTTTTTTATGAACAATGATATTGAACATACCGTTAATGAGCGATAACCTTTAGTTTCGAACTCGGCAATCGTGGAATTCCACCATAATGGATAATTGGAAACGGTGTAAACAGGCATATTAGAAATAAATTACTTAAACTTGATGCGACGTATATATATATATATGTGTGCGTGTATGTGCATCACGTATTAAAAAAAAAAAAGAAAAAAGCAATAGTTTTTCGAAGAATTCTGATAGTTTGATTATAGAAAATGGCCTTCGTCGGTATCGAAAATACGATATGTCGTTACTCGGCAAATCGACGCTTCTAAAGAAATAGTTTCTTTTTTTTGTAGTTTTTTTGTGGTATTTTTTTTTTATAGTTTATATTTTTTTTTAAAATCAAAACCAAATTCTTCATGAAATATTGAGCCTATGTAATTTAACATTTATATAATTGTTACTTGTTATATAACTGTTAATTTTGTGTTTGCTGGGAAATCACATGGCGATTTAATAATAATTTTTTCTTTTTTTTAGGTTAATGAAGTCATGAATATCCACTGGATAATTTTTTAACGATAACGATAATTTTAACAAATGATTTTGATGGAAATCTTGGAAATTATTAAAGTACATATTCAAATTGGCGCATGTCAAAATGGCGCCCAAGCGTAAAAAAAGACAGTATAAGGCTCTTTGACGTTAAAAAAACGTTAAAACTTCCAATTACTTTCATAAAACTGGGTAAAGAGACATTATTTGGGCTGCTGAATACGAATCTGGTGTCGGTTTTTCAAAATTAAAAATGGCGGATCCAATATGGCGGACGTATTTTTTCAAATTCATCGGATTTGCCCGAA
>JAPYZR010002033.1:0-18797 GCA_030522945.1 Trichopria nigra
GTATAGGCGCTAGGTAATCTTCCAGGCCAGATCCTAGATATATTTAGGGAAAAATATCCTGGGCCCAGCTTTTTCCAAGATTAAATTTCTACCTGGGACCTGCTTCGAAAATGTGAATTTCATTTATGGTCTTAATTTATACCTATAGATTGAAATATATGTATGAATTTTCGAATTTGTCTTTTTAAAAGTTTTATCTTGTATAGATTTATTTATACATGTAACGATTCTTATCGCTATACCGTCAACTCTCTATTTATATACCGATACTCCAATTTCGCCGGGACATGCGATTCCAACAATATCGTGTAAGGGGGACAAAAATAGGGGAAACTTCGATATAATTGATAAGCAGTGGTATTCTTAATTCAACATCATAGCGATTTCTCTTTCAGATGGCGGGGCAGGATCCAAAATGGCAGAAGGACGCGTCGGATCAAAACTTCGATTACATGTTCAAGTTGCTGATCATCGGTAACTCGTCGGTCGGCAAGACGTCGTTTCTCTTCCGTTACGCCGATGATTCCTTCACCTCGGCCTTCGTCTCTACCGTTGGAATTGACTTTAAAGTCAAGACGGTGTTCAGGAATGATAAGAGGGTGAAGCTTCAAATCTGGGTCAGTGTAGAACTTCGAAGGTCGTTAAGTTCGCGCCGTCGCGCGTGGTAATGGCTAAAGTGCGCGGGTGCTGAATTGAATGTGCCTTTATTTTTACGTTTCCTTTTTTTATCTCTGATCGTAGATTACCTTGACACTTACCTCTCGGAGCCATGCCTATTCGCGATCGGTCCTGCGGGACTGAGAGACGCTTCGAGCTTCCAAGCTCTAAACATTGCTGGATTTTCGTGAATTTTGATTTGTGTATATTGTTTTATTCAATCAATCAATATTTTTATCGAGATTTTTTGACCAGTTTGACTAAAAATGTCCCAATTATTAATTGTATCGTAACTTTGTTTTGACGCAATATTAATTACGACAGCAAACTTGTATGGTATTGAAAATCAGAAAAAATTGATACTGTTAATAATTAATGGTTAAATTATTGATGTATAACAAATTTTTGATCATTTCAATATCTCTGCATTGAAAAATAAATGACCGATATCAAAGCGGATATCAAGGGAATTTAAGGTGACCAAAGATGACAACTTACGAAAATTGACCAAGACCAAACGAAAATGATAAAAATTGATTTCAAACGACAAAAATACAAAATCCTTCGAAATTTGATAAAACATATATTAGGACAGGCAAAAATATTGGAAACTCAGGGATATTTGGTAAAATAAGAGTAAAAGAAAATAAGTAAAAATCAACGTAAATTGTAAAAATATTTAAAGTGTTGGCAAAAACAATGTGAAAATATGAAATATGCATAAAAGTTGTCCGAAATTTACAAAAGTATGGAAAATCGGTGTAAATGAATGAGAAAAAAATTACATTTTTTAAAATAAGATACAAATGAAATATAGTGAAAAACAGAAAAATAAATAAAAAGTGACGAAATGCGACGACCCAAAAAATCAAGAGTTGTAAAAAATCAAAATATATATACCCGAAGTAAATTAAATAAATAAACAAAAAGTTGCAAACTTAGGTGATGGCACATGAACATTAACATTTTGATGTAAATGTGTGAATAGCGAAGCGGAAACAAAAATACTAAAAAACTAAGATTCGAAATTACATACACCATTTGTATGTAATTATTGTATGTAATTATATTAAATAAACCAACAAAAAATGAAACAAAACGAAATTCATAAAAACAGTAAAATACAGATAAACGCATGAAAAGCGACTAAATATATGATGATTGACTAAAACAATCCAAAATTGACAAGAAAAAATCAGAAATTGATTGAACGAAATAAAACTTAATTACGAATGAAATTTGATGCATATAAGGGTAGCCAGTAGGCATAAAGATGAAAAGACATGATATTATATTTAGTAAAAATAGAATAGAACAATTAATGAACTGCCTAATTAATCAACAACGATTTAAAAAAACAATAAATAACTATAAGAAACATAATAAAGACAAAATATTATAGAACTTAAGTTCAATTGATGAAAATTTTCTGAGTTTTTGTAAACAGAAGTAAAATACATAAAAACAAATGAAAATTAACGAACAAACATGAATGAACATAACTTATTTTTTCAAAAATCAGAGGATAATAAGTAACTTGCAGCAGACGAAAACTTACGATTGATATTTTGCAGAATATAGAAAAAACTAATGATTGATGAAAATAAACACTAATTAATGAACAATTAGCTAAAATCATGGTAATATATAGGTAAATTATATGAAAATAGACGAAAAAGGGTTGAATGGGCGAAAACATACAGAATTACATATGAAATATTTGACAATGTTCAAACATTTATTAGATATATTATAGATTATATTAGATTAAAATATTAGGTGAAGATAAACCAAAGCATAAAATTTATATTAAACGATAATATTATATAGGTAAAAATATATTGTAAAACAGACGAATATAAAATCAATAAAATGTGACAAATAAAAAAATAGACGAAAATTAAAATTTGATTCTAAAATATGATTCTCGACAACTTTCTCACCATTCATTTTTGCCGAAACGATATTTTAATTAAATATTCCAACCGAAAAACTTCATTTCCATTAAAGATATAGAAAATCATTTTATAAATATTACAACTTGTCAACAAACTTTTAATCTTTTAAAACAAAGTTTACGCTACATTATTTAAGAATTCAAAAATAATATTCTTCTTACGCTTTTTCGAATATATTCATTATTTTTTTTAGAATTATTTAATTACAAAGAATTGCCCCTGATGGCAAAAGTGATGTACTTTTAACATTATATGCAAGGTTTAAAAATGAGAGATTCTATTGATTGAGTTAAATTTAAATTAAAATGCAAGGGTATGTTTTCGAAAGGGTAAACTTGAAAGTTTCACCAATTCCATTAATTGAAGGAATTAAAAAATGTCCAATTAATGTGACAATTTCACTTCTTAAAAATTGAATGTTCTTTCCAAAAGAATGTTCGTATAAGAAAAGTAATAGAAAGAGTTGGAAGGGCGTAATAAAACTTGTGAAGTAGTCCCTCACTGGTAGCGAATACTTCATTCCAACTTTCTCTATACTATATACAGTATGTGTCCATGAAATCAGTCTAAAGTATTTTCTTTGACGTAGATGCGTAAGAAAGTTTTAAAATATAAAACGTTCGGTTTAAGCATCACGAATAAATATTGAGAATGATGCTCGTGATGCCTGTAGATTTTTATAGTCACATACGAATTTAATAGTATACAAATTATATTTTTCAATGAGAAATTGTTACCTTTTATTTCGAGGTTATCTTCTTTCAACATCATTAGCTACGATTAATTATTTAGTACAGTGCAGACGTACTATTTCTTTGTTCTTTAATAAGACGCATTAGGTAATTGTATGTTTTCTTCCTATTCAGGATACGGCGGGTCAGGAGCGATACAGAACGATCACCACAGCTTATTATAGGGGCGCCATGGGCTTTATATTAATGTACGATATAACCAATGAGGATTCGTTCAATTCCGTTCAAGACTGGCTCACACAGATAAAGACTTATTCGTGGGACAATGCCCAGATAATTCTCGTGGGCAACAAGTGCGATATGGAGGACGAGAGGGTCATTACTTTCGAACGGGGTAAACAGTTGGCCGAGAATCTCAAAGTACAATTCTTCGAGACGTCTGCGAAAGAGAATACAAATGTTAAGGTAACGAACATTTGACTTTTTTTCTTTGTTAACAATACAAATTTTCTCAAAGTCATTGGAATTAGACCTAAATAGCACTGGCCGTCGAATGCTCATTAATATTTCGTCCATTTCACGTCCGCATGTCCATGGACATATAATGGGCGTCTAATGTATGTATATACTAGATGTCTATTGTTCGGACATAACTAAAGTCCACATTAGGATTTTACGTAAATTTTGTTACGTCCAATTATGAACTATGTTCATATTAAGTACATGTATATAGGGATATCCAAGGTACGTCCACCGTTTGACTCTTAAAAATGTTTTTTCGTGGTCTAATAATGGAGGTAAACTGGACATCCAATGTACATGCGAAACATCATTGTTCGTGTAAGTCTGGATGCCAATTGTACGTTCATTTAAATTTTACAATCGGTCATCAATTCATTCGATCAGAGATAATGTCATCCAATTGGGCATCAATAATTGGTGGACATTACATCAAGAGTCTCCCGTAAAGACGTGCAATGTATTTCCAATCTAGTTTTTGCAAGGTCATCAACCGGTGCGGCTGGACTATAATGAACCTCACCTTTCTAACACTTTAGAACATATACAATAATTCAGTAATTCGAACATAATAAATCATGATGATGTACTAATACATGTTTGTGTGCGCAGGCGGTGTTCGAGACCTTGGTAGACATAATATGCGACAAGATGAGTGAATCTTTGGACAACGACCCAACTTTAATGGCCAGTGGCGGCGGACAAGCAAGGGGACAGCGACTGACCGACCAGCAGACCAATCCCACGGACTCCAATTGCAACTGCTAAAATACGAAGCGTATATCGCAAAATGCGTTGCGTACGTCTCGATGACGCTGGCTATAGCTAGTCCACCCTCTTCGTCGTTCCTTCGTTCGTTATTTATTTCGGTGATGATACATTTTATTGTTTGCGGCGCGATCAAATTCGTGCGACGATGCGGACTGGCTCCGGCTGCTCGAACGCAAACTACCCTGAGAATTGCAGGTAAACCTAGCTTACCTTAACGTCATCAATGATCCTACATCACTCTCTCGCACACGATATGTTACACTTGCGTTGATACCATTAATACAAACAATGACGAGAGTAGTGGAGATCTCTCAAAATCCAAAGACGTCGACTGTAGACCCGCTAACCTAGTGGAGGTTGCGCTGCATTTCAACTCCACGATTTCCGTGTTGATCACGCCTCGTAGACAAATTTATCCGCGACGTTTTCTTCTTCCGAGGTCCCTGAAAGCATTATCCCTCCAGCTGCGAATTATCCAGGAGAAGAATAATGGGCATTATCGTCCTTGTAATCGGATAACTTTGGCCGTCGACGTGATCGATCGGCGGCGTTTGTTGCACAACTATAATTTTAATGAAGTTGGAAGCTTCTAAATGGCGCTCGAGCATCTGAGAGTACCCTTGGAATGATGTTAAATAGGATTATGTGCTGGCTGAAGTAATAAGGACAAAACAGTTGTAAGACGGCGCGCGAGTCGATTTTTCGAGCGCCTTCGTTCCAAGTTCGAAAGGGCAATGCTGCTGTAGTCTTTGCGTAAACCACTTTTTCTCATTTCATATTATATACAATGATTTAACGACATTCGCGCGTGATACGTGTATGATCGCTCTTAAGTTGCGCGAGAAGCAAATAGAAAAAATAAAATTTAAAAAAAAACGAGTCTTTTCATATTGCACGTAGACGTCACGTGCAAAACGTTGTAGGAACGTTCGATTGTACTATTGGCGAGATTCATCGAAGGTCCAAAAAGCAAAGAACAAGTTTCGAAACAATTTTGTCGCACTGTGCAGAGTCGTGGCACCAACACAAATCATTCGTTGTTTACTAAAAATTGGAAAACGTCTGTGCTCAAAAAGTCAACAATTGGATCTTTAATCCTACTCGTGACGAAAGTTCGTGAACCTAGGTGCGTACGTACGTCGTCACTATTCGAGCACAACTCAGTTCGCGTGCTAAGAATGTGCAATTATAGAAGAAACCGACTCACTCTCTCGGTGTTTTTGAGAAAAAGTTTGCAAGAGCCGGGTGTCTTTCCATCGGTTAAGGGACACTTATAGGAATTACGTCAATTAAGACGTCGACAAGATATACGCAGTAAAATAACGCCGACCGCAACAGGCAAAACCGATGCGCTGAACGCGTCCGTATTAGTACTTCAGCTACCACGACGTTATACTTAAAACTATATAGGCAAGCTGCCCTCTGTAAATACATATTATTGACTCTGTAATGAAGTGTAATGTACGCGTTACTCATTCGTGTGAATTATAAAAGGGACCTATTCTTATCGCGGAATAGAAACCGATAAAAACGCAAACGGCCCGCGCCACCGTTTCCGTTCGCATTATATAACAAAACGTTTCGTTCGAAATTTATCGCTGTACGACTAGGCGTGTACTCGGGATATTGTAACTGAAAATCTAAAGCCTCGCTCGGCAAAACGTAGCATGATCTTCAGAATAGGTTAATCGCAGAGGTGGGATCGGGTCTCATGGTGTAGGGCTGGGATTTTATTCCATGTTTGTAGATTTGCGAAATTTCGTGCGAAGTGACTGCCATGACTGATGATCACGATTAGGAGTCGTTTACAATGATATAAATAAGGTACAGTGACACGAATTAGAAGTTGGCAATTTCAGTATCAGAATGTTACTCGCACAATGCATTTGCACTGTACCACGATGACCAATCGAATTTTATGATTATACGAACATAATTTCACCGATAGGTTGGTGGTAATGACATTCGCTAATGTGGTGTACGAGTACATCATCTTCCAGTTGTTATTATAATATTAAATATACCCTTGCACTGCACCATGGTACATATAGTGATTAATCTTCATTAATGACTAATCGTGATGGAGTCATAATCATACTGTCAGTTTGCATTGGCGTTCAGCGAAATTGATCTTCTCAATGTGACATTTGCGGATGTAAATTGTACACGAATGGTTGTCAATTCTTGGTCACATTCATCGGGTAATTGGACGACGTGCACATTCTACATCCACGGATTCTATTTATGGAACGTGTTTTTCGCAGAAAGTACAGGAGTCAGATGACCAGGTCACTCGCAAACATTCCACGGATATCTTAGTACGTAGATTCGCAGCATGGAATCGATTCCTAACTATACGGAACGTATGGAATGTTCCCGATTGGGTTGTTGCGACATTCCTTCTTTGCTATAAAAAAATTCGGTAGCCAAATTCCAAGAACAGAAATTTTGAAGTTTGTAGAAACAAAGAATTCAAACTCGCAACCAATCGCGCGCATTCATTTTCATTCCGTGAAACGGCAGCCTATCGTATTTAGGCGTTAGAAAGGGGAAACTAAAAGTATCATTCCGACTCCTTCGGTGGACGGGCACTTGTATGTATGTATTGTATCGTATAAAACTACTATTATGCCTAACATTACTACTAACGTGGATAATTATAAATCAACAATTATATGTTATGAGAAGAACCTTGCGGAGGGTGGAGTGGGGAGTTCAGAAGCAACGCGGAGAAGGGCGGAGATGAAAATCGGAACAAAAAAAAAATCGAAGTTCGCTTCGCAAATGTAACGTTGGGCGTTTGTATAAGTCACTGTAAAATGTAGCCGACACGACACTGATGGAGTTCATGTTTTCAGCGATGTCATATATATATACATAGAACAAAAAGAGGAGAATTTACGTGTACGCGAGAATATACATATGCTGCGAGTGGCAAGGGGTAGTTGGGCGGAACGATGTCAAGTGCGGGAAAAAACTAACTGAAGCGGGGTAGTCATGTAAAAAAAAAATGTAGCGGGTGGCGTGATACGAGCGTACATGCGAGGTATAAATTGGAGTAAATCTATAATTTACAAGATGTTTTACGGTTCATTTATGACACTATCAAACCGATCGTTCGCAAATTTTAGTTCCTCATTTCGGATATTATGGGTTACCGATGGAAGTTCCGTTGCGGTCTTTACGTTCCGCCATTCGCGGCGGTACTTACCGGCGGCGTCGAGGTATATACTGAAAAGAAATGACTTTACTGCCTACATGAATTTATATATCGTTTCTTTGAATAAATGACATTCTTAATTTACTTCGATGTATCGATGCAGAAGTCGAGATATGTCTATGTAACATTTTCCAATTGAAAAACGACCTCGTATGAATTGCATAACAGATTCCTTTCGAGTACTATGAATTATATGTTGGATTTTCCGTAGCGAAATTAGTTCATCAATTGCAACTATTATATTTTCATAAAAAGTTGAAAAAAGCAGACTATTAATGTATGACGCATTAATAAAACAATGAACATGATCAAAAGACGTATTCTTACAAATGCAATAAAATTGCTTTCTTGGAGAAGAATGCAATTTTATACTTTCTACACGAGTGATGAAATTGTACGCAATTGGACGAACGAATATGTTCAATGTCGAAGAAAATTCTCGCACAAAATGAAACTCTAAAAATCAGTTTGTCTTAGAAATGTTTATTTTATACACGTTATAAAATAAATCTTACTTTACACTATACTAAAATAGCATGTCCAAAGTAAATGTCCAGTCATTGTCATTATTCCAATACTTGGTAAGGTATAAACTTAAAGCTGCTTTTGTTACATTACTCGTATGTGCTGACATGCGTTGATTCTTCGTCCTAAATAATCTAAATATGCTTCTATGCGAAACCAGCATTCTTTTACGCACATCGAGCAATTCCAATCTGCGTACTTGAAACTTTCGTTACTGGAAAACTTTTTTACATCCTTCCTTTTTAGCATCCTGCGACTCCATTATTTATTGTCATTCCTCAGCAAATTCCAAACTTCGTTGACGAAGATTTTGAATAGTTAGTAGGTGCGCTCCAATTCCGAGCTTCCGATTTTGAATGATCAGCGGTCCGTGTCGTAATCATGATCAGACGATTAATTAGGGGACACTTCGCTTATTCATATTGGAATGCATAATCGACAACGTTCTGATAAGGTAGTAATGTAAGTCAGGTTTGGTTGACGTACAATGTTGATTAACTCATAATTAAGAAACATTATATAACTGAATGTTGGCCAATAGTTTTTCGTAATACAGTGTTGCCATAATACCTGGAAACTTATAAAACTGAGAATTGGCAAGGATTTTTTGTTATCCATGAAAAAAAAAATATATAGAAAGCGGCTTCCTTGTCTCAGGCGGTTACGACCTGGACTACAAAGTCGTAGGTCGCGAGTTGAATCCCCGTCTGGTGAACAATTTTTCCATTTTTATCAAGCAGCAGTTCGATTTTATATATGGTTTGATTATATATGGGAATATTGTTTTGTCCAGCGGTGAATCGACTCGCGAAAAAAAATGGAAAAAGTCAAAGAAACAATCAGTATTTAAAAATTGCTTTTTTTCATAGTGGGTGAAAAAAGCGAGTTTGATGATATTATGTAATATTAAATGCAGTTATATAAGATCAGAATTATTTAAATCAAGCATAACTTCTGCAAATGTAATTTTATACCTTAGGTATGAAATAGTATATTATACATCAAGGGCATAATTATCGATATTCACGAGCGGGACAATCACACTCGTTGGAGATCGATATTTCAATGTCTTCAATTTAAATTACTATTAATCTCCTGTATTACTTCTATGCGAACAATGAAATTGTCAACAGATGCTTATCCGATATTAGCTTTTTGGAACACTTATTTTTTATATAATTTTTGGTAAAAAATTACTTTAAAAAATGTATGTATAAATGATATAGAACTTCGTTGCCATTGGCGATGTACAACAGAGATCGAAAGAAATATGAAATTCGCCTAGGTATAATGTTACAAAATCAATAAACACATCACGTTTCAAGCTACCTTGACAGGACTGGACATTTTCGGTCCCTTCTCGAACGCCAAAAAGTTATTGTCTCCGCCAAATATGAATAGTTTCTGACCGAGGTCCACGTTTAGGTTGGTTTTGAACATGAGGTTTTGTGGAGATGATGGTAGGGCAAAATTCACCAAACACTGGCTCCAAATCTTCAGCGTCGGACGTATCACATTCTGGACTAAAGGCTTGATCAGGTGTAATGGTAATTACGATAATACGGTGGGGCTGGACTTGGGTTGAGGTAATATTTCGCATCTAGAGGCGGATTTATATGGTAGACTTCTTCCGTGGGGTACCCCATGGTGAAGCAGGTGTGACCTATATATGATGCAGTCGAAAAATTCGCCTCTGACAAATGCAGGATAATTTGTACATTCAAATCTAAATGAAATTAATTGCAATTGTTCGTTTCCTCTTTAATTTGTCACGTAAATAAATGAGTCAGAACATACAACGTTTTTAATTTCTAAGTAAATTTTAAATGCTGAATATTAGATGATGAATTTTAAATGCACCTTTTGGTATTTATGAAATTTTACAAATCAGAAAAGCAGATCTTACGGTGAGTCATTTTAATCTGTAAGTCCAATTATGTCGTTGGCAAAGCATGACAGAGAAAAGATTTGACCACAAAAGTTGTTTGGTTCTTCGGGAATCGTATTCTGACGACAATGAGTTTCTCCTTGATTTTCATCTTGCAGTTAATTCGGAGGTCAAGTAACGTTTTTTTCTTTATATTTTTCAACGAAATTTGACATTCAAATGACCGCTACAATTCAATGTGAGCGAAACAATTTTTTTTCTTGGAGACTCCAAAGTCATAAATGGAGGGTTATATATAATATATAAAAACATTACTTGATCTCCAAATTACATTGAACATGAAAGCCAAGGTCAATATCACTTTCATTAAGCAAAACTGTCAAACATTTGATCTGATTCCTGCAATTCAATATGGCGAATTATTTTCAAATGGCTCTTGCGGACTACGCAAAAACACTTACATGACGAGCTATCGGCTAAATCAATGGCATCTTCTCGCAATGCATTAGAATGGACCGGAACGTCCCACTAAGAATAATTCGCTATAATTAAGCCATACAAATCGGATCAAATTTTGGTACTGAACTTTTTGCTTGAAATTGCGTGAAGAATGATATCCCATGAATCTTTATTATGCAGTTGTTGGCTACAATAGAAATAATTCTTACTACTATTATAGTCAATAAAACAAAGGAAGTAAGAAATTCATTGTACTTTATTGAAGAAGAAATTAAATATCAAGTGCTAGAGAGTAACGAGTAGTTTTATTTTGATTATTCGCACTGTAGACAAGTTCAGCGAGCCAAAGGTGGTGCGAGTAGTTGCTGGGAATCCCTTTAATCCCCGTTTTATGTAAGCACGGAATACAATACACACACGTGTAAGTAAAAAACGGAATGCGAAATGAAGAAATCATGTAAACGTTTAAAAATATAAACTGGCCGTATAGACGGTAAAAAGAAAGTTAAAGGAGACTTTATAGATTATGGTAGACAACAATATTCTAAAAACTAATTATCATCTATCGCAAAAATCTAAGGTATACTTAAAAATTCGCAGTATATGTCCGTGTAAATGATGTCGGCGAGGATACCATCATCAACATCTACATCATCGAAACAGGGCATTTAATGAAAGTATAAACTGTTTGGATCGAGATCGGCGATACGGCCGATAGTATCGATATCTTCAACAGCATATCCATAATAAAATAAATAAATATTGTCATAATGTTTGGAAACATTTATTGTACAAATGAAACAAAAAGTTATATTTAACACTCAATCACAATCTGATTTTTACAATCACAATTTGGCAATCTAGTATAGTCAACAAAATTATAAATTGAGTTCTGGTAAAAAAAAAATAAAATAACAAGATTAATCACATCAATCATGAACATTGAATGATTGGATTTTTTTATTCTTCAGGATAGAACGGTTATCTGAATAATCGATTGTAGGTGACTTTATCCACGTCGTTTTATCCATGCTGTTCTTCCAATCGCTTAGTATAATTATCTTAGAATAATCGTATTGTAATTTGAAAGTAGCGAGGTTGTCCGTCGTGTTTTTTGTAAGTTCAATACTCGTAAGTGTGTGCGTGCTTAGCATGAAACTTTGAGCAGAAAGGGGATGCCCGTGTAATTACGACATAAAATAGATTGAAGTGATTAATTAACGACTGGGATATTATTAACACAGCAAAACATACGAATATTCGATATTGCGGTTCTAAGCTAAAAACTTTGAAACTAATAAATTTATCTAGGTTCCTGTTCCGTATTTGTTAAACAAAATATCTCATTAGTGGTGAACCGAGACTATAGAGGGTTTGGAAACCTTTACGCGGCACTAATAACGTGGTTCCACATTGAAGGTTTCTTAATCATGTGTAACGCGATATAAATAAATAAGGCCTTAAAGCTCATCAACAATTATTTGCAATATTTAGAAATTTACATACTTTTTAATTATGGTATTTCAAGCAACCTCGGTGATGATGTATATAAAATAAAAAAACTTGCTGCAAAATACATATTTTAGGGTTTAGACTTTTCCGTCATGTTTCATAATAATGAGTGTGTTTCTTTATCCAATTATTACATAACATCCACTACTGAAAACGAACAGGATATTATGGATTCTATTTTTTAAGCCTATTTAGAATGATTCTCCAATATACGTAGAAAACTTTAATACGTAGAAATTCATTTTTGAGGCATTATTTGCGAGCATCAAAAGAAAACACTCGTCACATTCGTTTTGTCTGTTTAAGTAGCCTTATTTTAAATTATTTTAAAAAATTACTCTGCAAGCCTTGCCCTATACATTTGATCTAATTTTTAAGAAATTAAAAAATTTTTTTAAAGATATGCTGCGTATGTATGATAAACTGTGTTCAATTAAAAAAAAAAAAAAAAAAATTGAGGCAAATGATGCTCTTTTGTAATGCAATTCCTTTTTTCTGTCTTAAATAATTTTTAAAAATCTCAAATACTACAATATAATGTGTTAGAATAAACTCAAATTGTATAATGTATATCGAGTTGAAACAATATTGTTGACTTTCATCTGTTCTTCCATCTTTGAAATAGAAAAAAAGTTGGTAAGTGCATATCAGCTACTATTGTCACTTTCTAAAGTTTTCACATAAAGAAAAGTTTCTTCTCGTAGGGGAATAATACCAATATATCGGTACACTCAAGTCCTCGCTGTGGGTAATAAAGTTTCAAAGAAAGAAAAAGTGAAGTCCATCGAGATGACACCGGTGGCTATATAAGATTGCTGCAACTTGCAACTCGAATGCTTCACGGTGAATTTCGTTACAAGGTTCTAAAATCGACGAAAAATGCGAGATAAGTCGAAGAATACTTTGAAAATATCCTAATAACTTGTCAACACATATGAAATTAATGTGCAGAAATTAAGTAAATCCCTATTATTGACTAAGAATAAGGTCTACTAAACTAACAGCTTACTTATCCTAAACGAGACGTAAGCAGAGGGTAAACAAAGCCAAATCCTACCGATGAACATGTATTTCAAAGCTAGAAAATGTTAAAGAACAAAATAAAAAACATTTAATTGAACAGAAGTATCCTAGTAAAATATATACTGGAACTAATACAATTATATAAATCTAAAGTTAAGATCGTTAAAAACCTAGTATAGGTTGATGCGACAATAAATAAAAATAATGCTAAAAGGAGTTCTCGTAAACATCATATCATTCGTTGAATTTTATGACGTGATAATGCTATACAAAAATTGGTAAACGTCGGTAATTACCGATTTTTTTTTTAATTTTAAAATGAGTGGCAAAATTCTTTTAGAGCTTTAATATTGTTTACACCTGCGCGTCCGATAATATTGCAGTCAGAAAATCAATAGCTTCAAATTTAGTGAGCAATTACGGTTGACCCAGTTATTCCTAAGTAAAATTATAGATTGTAAAACAAAATATTACACACCAACAAAAAAAAAAAAATAAAAAAAATAAAAAATAAAAAATAAATAAATAAATGACAGAACTTCGTAACTTCTTTTCTAAAAAGGAAACATCACATTTTTTTATTTCTGAAAAAATGTAAATTTTTATATTGGTCGAAATGTAGATTTAGTTAATACGCGAGATTTGATCATTTTAACTTGTTACTCAGTCAAACTAATTATTTATACTTATTATTTCGATAAAACCTGAAAATTTAATTATTTTTATGATATAAGCCTTTCGTTCCTATCAACAGGTGAATTTGATATTATCGACACGGGGCTGATTGTTCAGTTGATTTGATTCAACCATCAAACAACCTATATATATATACATATATAGTAAGAATACTGAAATAGTAGTATTTCAGTAATTCATTAGTTAATCAATATTTTTAATTAAAAAACATAAATTTGGACGGTTTACTGTATATTTCGTTTACTCGGTAAATAAAGGAGTAAGCAAAATGTAATACTGACAAATGAAATATCAGAGGTAGCATGTATTTCCTACCTATATCAGTGAACCTTTTTCTATGTGGAAGTCAAATGTGCAAGCCACTTTTCAGACAAGATGAAAAATCTCGTATTTGAAGGCAATGAATGATCGACGTTTGAAAAATTTTTCTCTTATTTACTGGAGCATATGATGCATGGAAATTTTACATATTTTCAATACAAGCTATGCCTTTGATACGTCCACCGTTAATAAAGTAACTTTTTAATAAATAATAAATAATTTATTAATATATTTTTGTTTGCGATCGTAAAATTGTTGTCTTTAATATACTAATGTAATCAATACTATGTACTATCAAGAAATCGATTTGAAGTCTGGTAATTACGAAATGGTAAATACAATTTATAGTTTTTTATTATTTCTTTTTTTCAACTGCATTAACATTTATTGTAAAAATTAAAAAAAGAAAACCTCAATAACAGCGTACACTTAAAAACTTTTCAATTAAGAACAAAACTGCGGTAACCCAGTAGATCAAAGAAATCGAGTACAATCCAGTCTTGGTAAAATTAAGTTCAATCTCTCATTACCAATTAATGCCAAGTACTGAATAAGGCGAAAAGGTGCTTTAAAGACTTTTTAGGATTTTGCTAAGAAAGGAAACAGAGCTTCACAATTCTACGGGAAATAGAAAACCTGATTGGCAAAAAGAACAAACCGTCAAATTTCCAAAGGAGCTAAAAATGCGACACAAAGTTAAAAAATCGTTAAGAACATTTCCTAGGAATAAGCAGTTTTCTATAAATTTAAATTTATGTAATTTCAAACATTTTGAAAAATACGAAATGAAGTATCAAATCTTCAACTTTTCAAACGGTTTTGTGAAAATCGGTATTTTGAATTTTAAACATCGAATAATGGTATTAAATAAAGCAGTTAAGTTCAGTTATGAAATTCTCAATTCAGATGGAAAAGTGGAAAACTAATTTACCGTAAACCTGTCTAATATTGTTTATACACTGAATTACAAAAAGAAAAATGATAAAATCCAGCCAAGTAAGTTTCATAGTAATCGATGTTTAGGTGTTGTCTGGAGACCTGGACACGGTGCAAAATCCATGTTCAAGTTTAATTGAATTAGTCGGATGATCATAATTGGAAGATTAAGCTTGTGGTTCCTTGTCACCAAACCACAACAATATACTAAATACATAAATAATTAAAGGAAAAGTGTTAAATCTGTCGATGACAACACATGTCCAAACTGTAGAATTTTAAGATCAAACTTTTTGCAGTGATACAATCCTTATGTACTGGGTCAAAATCAATGAATTTGTTCACCTTACCCGGCAATGTAGGCGCCGACCCTAAGTTCAATGAGATGAAACCGCTTTGGGTTCATTCCAAGACCGTCTATGAGGAGCTTTAATAGGAAATTAATTTCGAGACCGCCGATCCTTGCATTTTGAACCCCGATTGGTCGCTATTAAAGACTTGACTAAATGCTTGAACCAACCGGTGAGACCGTTGCTTGTAAAATCGTGAATGATGAAATGCGTCTTTATCCTCTTTTTGAAGCCCGTCAATTTGATGTGTTTAGAATCTGGCGAAAAACGTTCGGTCCTTATGATACATGCAGAATCAATTTCGTAGATCATATATAGGCCTAGCAATAATTTGATCTATACATTTTGGGTTTGCATAACCATACCCTCCCTTCATCTTTGAAGAAGTCAAAATAACCGAACCATAACATAGCAGTGATCGACCCTCTTGATTACTGAAGGTAATCTTGGTCTGAAATTCAACTAGACATGGAAAGTGATCGTTAGATTTCAATTAGCTAATGAGACCCTACCTGTACATGGGTTGAATACGTTCAATTCGTATTTTGACTACTGAGAGAGGCGAGCGAGCACAAACAAACCCCACCACCGGCATCGGAGTTACTTCAACAAAAAAAGAAATAGGACTTGACTGATGTTCTATGCCAGTCAGCTTCACGGCTGGACGAGATTGGCTAAATAAGACTCAATGATGCGCGTGACGATATAATGCACCGACAGCATGGTTTGTCCACCTCGAAATAGCGTCTCTGTCCAGAAAATAGATTGCATCGCTCTTCTACGTCGCACTAACCCCGGCGTGCTACCGAGTGTATGCGCGTTTAATGTAGCTTATTAAGATACAAAACTTCCGTCATTAAGTTGGCACGCGGTGTGTCACGTAAATATCTTATAAAGGATTTTCGGGGCTTTGTGCGCAGACGAAAGTAAAGTGGTGCGATTAATTTGCAATTCCGAAAAACCTAACTTAATGATCAAGCTTTGGTGAAAGTAGCGAAGACTGAGCTTCTCGACTGGTTTAAAGTCTATTGGCGAATCACGTAATGGATTTCTGATGAAATGCATCTGCCTGCATCTGATGAAGGCATCGTCTTACCTAATAATAGCTTATGTCACTAACTGATCTTGTAACGTCGTTAGCGACAGGCGCATCGAAAGGAACAGTTTTTGATAAACGAGTTAAGAAGAATGAGTGGTTATACGCATAAAACAATACATGTAATCACGAGACATATATGGTATATGTACGTCTCATAGCACGTGTCTGGTTCATTTGCCGCTCGACGAAAGATCAAAGAATATAGCAACAACAGAGAAAATAAATACATTGACTACAGGCCAAAGCGAACGCCGAAAACATGAAGAAGTCTTAGAAAATTGATAACAAATACACACTTAATTAATTGGAAGCGAATTGTCAGTTTGCGAGTCGTCGTAACCTGTCGAATCTACAGTGGATTCGAAGCTCGTTTGTCACTGGGCGCCAATGATATATTTTAATCGCGCCGACAATTTATTACGTATCCGAGGAGCTTTTAAGCCCGCGGTCGTAAAGCCGAAGCCGCTGAGCTAAAATAAAAAAGGTTCAGGCACTATCGATAATAAGTTGAATGACACCCTGAAATATACTGTCTCTTAATCTCACATTTTTCATAATGACTTCACAAAATGAGCTCTCGAGAATTAATGTGAGCAACACTAAAACTTAAAATTAACTCGAGATGATTAACATTTCGGAGGGTTTTTGTTGATTCAAACAATAGCACAAATAGCTTAGTTAAAGCTCCACGCACAATGAAACGAAAAGCGTGAACCGGGAAACGTGATTGCCCATTCGCGACATTCTACGCAAAGATAACCAAACATCAGCCAAGTGTGATAGACAAGGATAGCCGACTTTCATGTTTCTCGGTTCACCCTTCCTCTTTCATTGTACTTACTATACACTTCCTACAATGACGCCTACTCGAACCAAGTGCCGATTCAACTTGGGGGCAAATAGTCGAATTGAATAAATTATCGCTCTATTTGAGCTGGCAGCATCTACGTTTGCGTATAAAATTCGTTTGGAGTCAACCTTAAAAAAAAATTACCTCTACTAGAGTAAAATGTAAATTTTAATCCGCTTTAATTCATTTGAAGTCCATTTTTTGTCTACTTCCATCAAACAAAATGGATTAAAGGAACGCATAAGTGGATTTTACTAGTTGGAAATTGGGTTAAAAGCAGAGCGAACAAAATAGTGCGGAACATTCAGTAGAAAAATAATATGCGTTTTTGCGAAATTGAAAAAATATATTTGATAATAATAAATTAGAAAAATGTAGTTGTTTCATCTATGTACGTATCTATACCTATACAATATATAGGTATTTCAAACTAATTTAATAACAGACCGCATTTTTCTGATTCAATATTTTTCGCTCTGAATGAGTTTGAATGTCTTTTCAATAATTATAATTTAATTTTTAATTCAAGTAAATTTTAAAATCGAATTTTCTACATTTCCACAAGCTCGTAAATTACAGAAAAAAATGTTCATGGGATAGGAACGCAGTATTATTGTACAACATCTATGTATATATATATATATATATATAATTGTATAAATGAAGCAGAAACTATATTTACGCAAGCGTCTTTCAATTCATGAATAACATTTGTTTATTTCACGATTCACACTACCCAGAATTTGAAAAAAAATAAAAATAAAATTTGGAAAAGAAATTGAAGTGCATAATTTTTTGTATAATTCAACATACAGGGTCTCATTTTAATCGGCCCACCGGGATTTTGGCGAAATCTAAGCCAGATAGAGAAAAATGATCCACACAAAAGTTGAAGGGGATGGAGAGGGTCATCCAGTGGTACCAACAATCTTGACCTTAAACTCGATTTTCAAGGTTATTTCAAGGTCAGAGTGATTTTTTTAAATGGGAACCCCTATTTTTTATCCCGGATTTGAAATCTAGTCCAATATCAAGGTGGCTGGTACCAGATTGTGGCTCTCTCCATTCCTGACATCTTTCATCCAAAATATTTTGCTGTTTCCCACCTCTGTGCCGAGCTTACGTCCATAATTTAACAATTTTCGCTTTGAACTTATACTGATAAATTACGTCCATAATTTATGAAATTTCATTTGCCATGTTGTATTCGACCTTGTTGAATATAACGTTTTGAATGTAAAACTAGGGGCTTCGCCCCTGCGGCCTCCGGCCGCCAACCCCACCAAGGGGCTCCGCCCCCTGGACCCCCGGCTCGCTTCGC
>JAPYZR010002034.1:0-12895 GCA_030522945.1 Trichopria nigra
TAAGTCTTCGGAAGAACGAAAATTCTTTGCCGAAGATCTTTATGTCGGTATCGTCAGCAACCTATTCGTCGGTCTATGCCGTAGCAAGTGTGACGCGGACATGTCAATTAGAAATATAAAAAAAATAACAACAAAATTGAAGACAGAAAGAAGACAGAGAAAAAGAAACAAGATAAAAAACAAAAAAGATAACAGGCAGAAAAAAATAAAAGAGACAGGAAGAAAGACAGAAAAAGACCAAAAAAAATAACTCTGAAAAAAGTCTAAACAAATGACAAGAAAAAAGACACGAAAAATAAAACAAGAACAAGATTTCGAAAAATGATTAAAGTTGTTAGTTCGGCTTTTATTCACATAAAACATCGAATGTTAATCATGGTATTGTTTGAAGAAAGGAATTTTAACAAAAATGTTAAAAATTAATTTCAGTCCTGAAGATATGAAAATTGAAATATAGTCATAAAATTCACGAAAATAAATTAAAACTGATAAAAGTGAATAAAAATAATATAGAAATGAATAAATCGATTACCACTAGACTATTATCAAAAAATGCGATAAAAGATAAATTGATTGTAATCGACGATATAAGCATTATTTTTTTTGTTCAAACTTTCATTATTTCGCCCTTATCCTAGCTGATAAACCAAATCCCTACTCTATCGGCAATCCATCACCCACGTATACTATACGGCACAGGTCGTGCCGGCGGAATGGCTCGGCGGAAAGGGCCGAGATCGGCCGAGGCCCATGGAATCGACATGCGGTAGACCGCGATTCTAAAGTCCAAAGCCCGGCTTCGCTCCGAGCGGACGAGAGCGAGGTATTTCCTCGTCCTTTCGTTCGTGTGTCTCCGACCGTGACTTTTTCGCCAAAGCGTTTTGTTTGTTTGTTTGTTTGTTTTTTATAACGCGAGTTTTCACACGTGCAGCGGTCACCGATAAGCGAGAAAGCCACTCCGCTCGATTTCAACTGGTGCGGTTGTGCAAAAGTGTCGAAAAAGTTCCATCAGCTGTGACGATATGCCTTTGAATCGTCCGCTTTTTTCGGATTACGACGAAGTTCCAGTGCTTTTTTGTGGTAATTCAAAACGACGGCGCTTTTTTTATCTTCAGGTTTGCGCAAACGCGATCGTGCGTTTGAAACGTGCGCGCCAGACAGCCTTGTCGGATTGACAGTTGTTGCTGCTGCTATCGATTTTAAAGTCTGCGTTTTTGCAAAGTAACGGATGATCTTTTTTCAAAAAGTGGGAGAATGTCATATTTGAGTACGTTGATAAACGGTTGATGAAATTTGGTAAAAGTAGCCGAGGATGCGTTGCATTCTTTTGACGTGTGTCAATGCGAAACGCAGTTGTCATCTTTGAAGTCTTTCTTTTCTAGAAATACATAAGAAGCATTAATGTAAACAAATAACAGACATCGAACTAAAATTTAAAAAAACAATTCGTTTAAAAAAATTGTAAAAAAACTATTCGTAAAATTAAAAAACGCGTTCTTTTTTCGAGTATGTTGATGTTTTTTCGGTGTGACTAAACTTTTTTTAACACACATATATATATATATATATATATATATATATAATATATATATATATATATATGAATTTATTCTAGAAATTTGAATAATTGATATTTTCATAATTTCTTGTTAATAGAGATTTTGGTAAGTGGTTTATCATTTGTATTTTTGTTTATTAACTGTTATTTTATTTTATAACCTAATTGTTTATTTATCAACTGTTCATCAATTATCAATAAAAGGACATTTTACCACTTTTCTTATAAATTATAAAAAAGGTATATTGTTGGACCAACCATATTATAGTTTACACATTCATTATGGTTCGAAAACCACAAAACAGTTGCTTTAACAATAATTTTTACTCGCATACTAATAAAATAGTACAATCAAAATAAAATCACGAATATATGTATATCAAACCATTTGCCAAATGAAAAATACTATCCGAAAACAGGAAAGAAGCGTACGTTTACTTTGCAATTAAAATGTGGGACTTTAATCGAAGCCGCAGAGGATGTATATATGTACTTTCACTGGTCGCTTGTGCGCCGTATACGCGTAGAGAACACAGAGGGCCCCGGGCCCTTTGCGTCTTGCTGTGTTTTTTTTTTTTTTTTTTTCCTTGTTGTTTCGCCCGATAATGAGCGGGCGTTGCTCCGGCGATCGGATTACACCCGCGTGACGACCCGCACGAAAGCGATAGGTTTCCCTCGAAATCCGAGCGTGACGTGCGGGTGGAACCTGCGCATATGCCCCGAGCACGAAGCACGAGCAGTGCCGCGGTCATGTGATTTTCGAGATTATTTTGACGCGAAAACTGTATTCTAACCTCGTTGACAGTGATTTTGATGATATTCAGTCGTGGTGGTAATCGATTAATTAGATTAATTAGATTGATTCGACCGATTTAATTGATTAGATTGATTGGATTGATTTAATTGATTCGATTAATATCTTGAAATCTGAAAAAATAATTATAAAAGTAAATTCGATTGAATTATCGATTTGCGAGGAATAATATAAACGGCGATGATAATCGATTGATCGGATTGATTTGATTGATAAAACTGAAAATAATTCGATTAACTGAAAGGATTGATCAACCTCAATTGAATGATTTGACTGGATCGCATGTATATATCAAGTCATTAAGTGAACTGATTGATTCAGATAGTTTCACTATTTCGATTGAGGAATTTTTTAAGTTTTCAGATTAAATCGTTTTTTTATAATTTTTTTGTTTCTCGGTACAAAAAAAAATTCCATTTTGATTGAATTGATCATCTGGATTCGTTTATGAAATCAATTCTTTTATATTTCCCTGGTAAAAAAGTGGATAGAAACGTATAGAATCGGATTCAAATTTTATCCGGATTTTAAAGAAATGGATAGAAATAGATAAATTTTCTATACGATTCTATCCACGTTTTTACCATTGTCAATTTGGTCGATTTGAATTCTAGGATTGGTTGGAGTGATGACATCGACTGGATTGAGACGATTAATTGATTGAAATTATATATGTATCGATTGTCTTAATTGATTTGACTGAATCGAATGACTATAATAACAATTAATGAGATAACTGATTGATTCAAATCGTTTCATTTATTCGATTGAAGGTTTTTTTTTAATTTTTCAGAATAAATCTTCAATTTGTTTGCATAAACATTTTGATTGAATTGATCCTGTGGAATCATTTATAAAATAAATTATTGTTTATCTGTAAAAACGATCTATTTAAATTCACGGATTGGTTTTAGAAACGAGATTGATCGGAATGATAAGATTGCTTTGATTGAAACGATTAATTAATTGAAATATACATATATATCTCGATTGGTCTGAATTAATTGATTTGAACAATATTAAATCCAATTAATTAATGGACGAATTGATTGATTCAAATCTTTTCACTAATTATGATTTAAGCGTTTTCAATTTTTGATCGTAAATGATATATGTTTTTTCAATTTATGTTATTTGTCTACATATTTTTATTAAATAACTATTGAAATCAATTATTTTCCTTATTTTTGAATATCGTTCGATTTTAATTGTAATATTGTAATTTTCGGATTTGTTTTGAAAAAGGTGATTGTTTCCAGTGAAGATTGATTTGATTGAATCAAAAATTGACTGAAATGATATATATTGATTGGTCTCAATTAATTAATTTAACCGAGTTGATAAGTGAATTGATTGATTGAACAGTAATTTAATTGATACAATTGTACAAATTCCACAATTTTAAAAATGAAAACGTTAAAGTGTTCTCATCATATTTTAAATTTTCATCATTATCATATCGATAATTTACTTTTTTGTCATAAAGTCTCCTCATAAATTAACTTCGAGTGTAATTTATAAGAATGTAACCATCTTGCACCAGCAATATGTGGCTCTAAGGTGTCTTTCCGCATCGAGCCCTTAAAAAAAAAAGAATTTACACAACTCTCCGTACTCTCCGTAGAACCGATCGGACTTAAATGAATTGTGCTATCAGCGTTGATAAACTTCCAAGTCTTTGCTCCTTCGCTAACTGCCGGCACTGAATTATTGTTAACTAAATAGTTACTTAATACCGTAGAAAGTAACTCGATATCGGCGCATGACCCGACGCAATGGCCGTAACCGATCGTTTCGAACGAATGGCATATATATATATATATATATATATACATATATACATATAAAGGATGAGGAAGAGAAGCAACAGAAACAGTGCTGCCTTTGATCGTTCGCAATACACATGTAAAATGCGCGATCTCGCGACCAAGATGGCCAAATGAATGTTGGACACCGTCGAGTGCTTTACGAATAAACGCCTCGTTTGTTTGGGTACTTTCGAAGGCCCTTGTTTGCTTCCTTTTCCTTCGATACGTAAACAGCCCGATTCCTCGGCTAATTAATTACTCGGGCAGTTTCATTTTAATTATACACGTGTCGATTATTTACGATGCAGCATAATGTGAATAAGCTTTATTATGTTCGGTCCTTCGAGCCGGACGATCGAGCATAAAAAATGGGATCGATTAACAATTTATTGTGCGCTAGTATGTGCGGATGTATTGCGAGGTTTTTGCTGTCCATTTCACGAATCCACTGGATATTTATCAGATTGTTGTAATTGTATAATAGTAATTTTTCAATTTGTCTTAGATTTTGAATGAAGTTGTGAATCGGATCGTACATCACTATAGGAAAAAATTTGCTCATCCGTACAGAAGTTGCTGTAGTTTTTTTAATATTTTTTCACGATCTCTTATCAGTTTTAAAAGCATTTGTATTTGTGATCTATAGTAAAGACATTTTTCAAGTGATTTTATATTATTCTTACTGTGCCAAGATTGTTTTTTCATTTTTTTTCAAGACTTTTCATTCATCATTTTTTCAAGATTTACGTTTGTGATTCGTGCTTTATTACTTGTGCTTTTTTATTCGCGAATTTTCATTCATGATTTTTTGTTCGTAATTTTTTGTTAGTGCTTTTTTTCATGATTTTTCATTCGTGCCTTTTCATCTGCGATTTTTATATGTTCGCTTTTATTTGTGGATTTCTATTCGTGCTTTTTTATTTGTGCTTTTTCATTCGCGAATTTTCATTCATGATTGTTTTTCTGAATTTTCACTTCGTGCTTTTTTATTCACGATGTTTTATTTGTAACTTTTCTTTCGTGCATTTTTATGGATGATTTTTTATTTGTGATATCTCAAAAGTGTTTTTTCATTTATGATTTTTCGTTCATGCTTTTTTATTCGTAATTTTTACTTCGTGCTTTTTCTTTTGTGATTTTTTTATTCATGCTTTTTTATTCGAGCTTTTTTATTCGTAAGTATTCTATTCATATTCTTTCGTTCGTGCTTTTATCATTTGTGATTTTTTTTTTAATTTTTCCTTCGAGCTTTTTCATTCGTGATTTTTCATTCATGACATTTCATTAGTCATTTTTGGATCGTGTTTTTTCATCAATCAAAATTTTCATTCATGGCTTTTTTTAGTAATTTTTCGTAATCTGATGTTGTTCGTGCTTTTTTTATTTCTGATTTCATTTATGCTTTTTTATACGTGATTTTTCTTTCATAAATGTCGCTACTAATATTACACACAACAAATTTGACATTTATAACAAATATGAAAACATTTGTCCTAATATATGACTCCTATTATATTGTAAGTTGCACCATTATTATTTGTTTAAAATTTCAGAAATATCCAAAATGTCTGTTTTGTTTTTTTTTAATAATAATAATTACATTTGACACACACCATTTCCATATTTTTAACAATACATTGCCAACATTATTCCTCAAAACTCGACGTTTTTCTTGTCGTAATATATAGTGCGTCGCTTTTACATAATCTATCGCTAGACGGATGTAGACTTCCGATTAAAGCGTCACAATGTATATAGCCATTTTCGCTACATGCGGGTTCTGTGATATCGCATTGTTCTGCACACTAATTCAGCGCAGCGAAGTGGAGCGTCTCAAGTGGGTAGCTCGCTCCTTTTTTTTTTTTTTTGCAAACAGAGGCTCCGTTATGTGTTGCAGCGTTGCGCAAGCGCACTGCCACCTCGCTTTTATCCAAATTGAATAATCTCCCCCAGGATTTCTCTCCCGGGTCGAGCGTAAAAGCACCATGAATGAACGTCGCGACGACCTCCTGCCGAAATCCGCGAGAACTCGCGAATTGCGGAAGTCCCCCGTAGAGAGAAAATTATTTGGGTCGTGCCGGAGGAGGTGATGGGGGGGAGGGGGGACAGTCATTAATAAATAATGATTTTGAATAATTTTTCTATTAATTACGAAATTAAGAAAAGTGTACCCATGTTTTGATTGACTTGCTCGATTGAAATTCGTCGTGACACATTCAATCGAATCAATCAATCGAATCGATATATATATGTAAATCGATCTTGTATGATTTTCAGATTAATGTTTTTTATTACTTCCGTCAAATAAATTGAATGATTTTACTCGATTGATTGAATCGATTTATCTGATTTACTTTGATTAAAGTTTGAAAATCGATGGATTATTTTGTTCCAGTACATTCACTTTTGTAACGATGATGTAGATGATTTTACTCAATTGATTATATCGATCGATCGATGCGTTCTTTACGATCATTCAGTACTTATACTTAATTCGGTGTCAATTTAGTAGATCTGATTGATTAATTCAGTCGAGGACATCAATTTCTTTTTAATATGGTTACGTTTCAGTTTAATGATTTAAATTCAATTAGAATAATTGACTTAATTGATTTATGTACACGTGATTGATTGTCTTCGAAATAATCGAAAACATTGATCAGTTTAAAATTTCGTATAATTGCTAAGCTTTCTTGTTTAATTGTTAGAGTAAATAAAAATAATTACAATTATTGAAAGAAATATTTACACCTGTAATATATAAGATGGTCGTTTACATCGATTAAAACATAATATATTTCTCGTCAGTATGCTTGGCACTGACTGAAGACGAAAAAAAATTCACGAACAGACAGTGATGTGTTAAGAATTCTTTAGTTTCGAATCAAATGAACCAAGCATATAACGGTTATTACCGAGTAACATCGCGTTTACCCTCCAAAATCATTACGGTACTTAAACGGCTGTAATAATTTTCTAACACGAAGATATAGTATTGAGGTTAAAGAGACGCCTCACGGTTAAATTAGACTCATTTCACGACTAAACTCAGTGACGTGTAATTCAGGTGTAATTATTTTTACATTTAATCTTATATCTCGTTCTTGAAATAAACTTCATAAAAATTGTAGTCAATTATATAATGAAAAATTTCACTTTGCGCTTGGTTTTCGGGTCGCAAAATACGATTTTGCAGACAGATAGGCGCAAAACGTAAGAGGTATATAACTTAAAATTTTAAACGAATTAATGAAATTTTATTCGAATCACGTCGATGCTACGCGTTTAACTTTACGCATGCCTCTTTCAATTCATGCGTAATTTGTCTATTTCACAAATACAAGAAATATATAGGGTACCTAACTCGTGCGTAAAAGTACACTTTACACCCTAGTTAGATAATATGCTATTAGTTATTATAAAAATATTTTTAATTCTCTTACATATAATTGACGTTTAATTAATTTATTTATTTATTATTAATAAATGGACCTATTGCTCCTTACAAACGGTTAATTGATTACAATAAAATACAAGGTAAAATATTTGAATGGAATCTGAAATCAATTAAAATTGACATTTGCTAATTTTTGTAGTGTGGTAAATATCATTTTGATTATTTACCGCTGTTTTATTAATATTTTATCGATTAACTGATCGTCTTGTAAAACATTTACATTCAAACCGTATATTTCATCATATGTAAATCGAATCAATTAATATATCTTGCGAATTGTCGCGAAAAAAGAAAGATATAGTAGGATATTGATTTATAGACTTAAATTTATATGCAGAATATAGAATGAATCTATAAATCTTGATTTCAATCAAATCAAGATTAACTTTAAATAATTTCTTTAAAATCATAATATATGTAATAATAGATTAAAAATGTTTTATCATTTCGTGAAATATCTTCATCGCGCATAAAAAATACTAATAAAAATTAATTAAAAATCTATAATCATTAAAAATAAAATATAAAAATGTAAATACGTTATATATATATATATTCGTGGAATGCGCCAACTCGAACGGTCAAAAGAACTTTGCAGTGAATATATTTATTTCTTTTTTTATTTTATAGACAATCACGTATATAATTCCCGTTTGGACATTCACGTTTGCATGAAATACCGCCAAAAATAGACAATAATTTTTTTTGGCAAATATGTCATGTTCCAAAAATCTGAAATTTTGGAAGAATTCTCTCTCAGAGCTCGTAAATATGCCCGATTTTTTTCAGGATGGGCGCATATATCAGAGGTTCTAGGGCTATGCTTAATTTTATGCTGTAAATCAGCTAAAGAAATAAACATTATTGAAAAAACCAAAACCAAAACTGATGATGTATTTTTATTATTATTTTTAACAAGTCCAGTCGCTATCGTAATAAAGTCCAGAAAATAATAAGAAAAACTTTTATTCTACAATTTGCCATCCTCATTAATTAGTGTGACTGGATTTGTTAAAACGATTTACCAGAGATCTTTTCTTCATACTTTTGTAAGTTTTACGCGAACGTTTTTCCAAAAATGTTTATGTACAAAACATTTTTTCGTAAATCGCATATTTTCAATAATACAAATACTTGAATAAAAATTTTACGATTTTTCAAATTTTGTTTTGTCTAAAAAAAACTTTTGTATACAAATTGAAAAAAATCGAGTTTGACATTTTTATTGAGACTTAAATGATGTACAAATTCCAAAAATATAAGGTATATGTGTATATATACACTATATTTATACTATATTATAAAAACTCTATATTTACGTATTTATTTGATTGATTCGTTATTTATTCATTTATTTACATATTTAATCACTTTTATATTTATTTATTTCCTTACATAGTAACGCACATTAATACGGTTCTTTAATCTTCACGTTAAATTACTTTTACGATTTTAATTAACAAACGAAAAAAAAAATAATAAAAACTAAAACACGTTCGAATCGAATCGAATTTTCAAAGGCCTTGATTGGAAAAAGTTGTCGATTCCTCCTCCAATAATCGCAAACGAGATTTTCATAAACGTTCGTTTTTATTTTTTTTTGTTTTTTTTTTTTATTTTTTGATCTGGCGCTTGCATGTGAAATAAAATCCAGGGCGATTCCTCGGCTTCGGTACATTTCTTTTCTTCCGTATGGTTTCGCAAGTCTGCGTCATGCCCGGCGAATTATTTCGTCGCCTCCAGGCGCCAACGCTGCGAAATTTCGACTTCGACATTGCGCACGTCCCGGCCCGGGACAGGCAATGAATAATTATTACCGGGCTAATGTAAATGCTCGAAAAGCGAATTAAATTCGTTACGACGCAGTTTATGAATTATGCACGTCGCAAGGAAACGGGCGAAGTACGCATATATATATATATATATATATATATATATATATATACAGTCTCGAATTGTGAAGCGTAAGACGTCGTACCTTTCGAAACGGCAACTTACAATATGATCAACTGACAAGAAAGCATCTAGACTATTTTGAGGTTATGTTTTCGGTACTTTTCTATTTAATTTTTTGTAAATTAATTTCGTTTACTTTTATGCTTTTTACTTTTTCTTGGACATAAAGTCTTACGTCATTCTTGAAACTAAATACGCTTGCATTACAGACGATTCAATAGAAATAACGAGAATGATTCACAAGCTGAAGTTACCAATTCATCTTACATCGTGACGTCATCGTTTCAATTGTTCTCAAATAAAAACGCTTAGAAACATTTGATACTTTCTGTACGCACAATGAAGACGGGAGAGGCAAATTATTTTCGTAAAACTTACTTTCTCGTCTTTTTATCCGTTTTATCATTTTTATTTTTTTTTTATCAATTTCAGTTTTCTTATTTTCACGACTATTATTTGAAATTGTCACTGTACTATCTGAAGAAATTTTACAAAGTCACTGCTCGTAATGTATTGAATTGTAACGTTCCAATTACGTCACGCAAAGCTCCGTATCGTTTTTCGAAAGCAAAATATGTATATACACACATAATCGGAGAGTGCTTATAGTCTCGGGAGAATTACGATAAGCAGACAAGAGAAACAGAGAAGTGCCGGTAAAAGCAACGGGGGAGAGAAAGGCAAATAAAGAGCGAGACGTCGACGGTTGGAAATGCGAAGCAATGCGCGGGGAATTTTTGTATTGCGAGCCCCGAGTTATTTCGGTCCAGACGCTCGTTCGAGGTATATACACACGCGTCGCTGGAAGTATATATATCTATGTATGTATGCGCCAGCCTCTTTTATGCATACCAGGATGACAGAGATGGAAAATGGAGAGGGACGTATAGGCCTAAAAAACGCTTTCAAGATTGCGAGACCCTCTTCGTTATCCTGCTCTTCTTCTCTCTCACCGTGGGCCTCGTTCTTTATTGTTCTTTTGCCCTCTCATTTATCCTTTTTCATTTCAATCTCAACCGATTCCGTCTTTTACGATATCTTTTATTGATTTTACGAAATCGCAAGACTTAATGGATTTTTAAACAAGTTTTTAAAAAATAAAAATGGCTGATCCAATAATATGGCTGAAGAAATTACTGAAAATGATTAATCGGTAAAGAAAATTTTTATACGTTTCGTAAAAAAAATATATATTCCAGTAACGGAGAACGGTTTGATATGCACATCTGGGAAAGCTGATGGTGCGTCATCCAAATAAAAACACATCTCTCGCCTAAACACATCTATATATTGAAACGTCAGTGTCGAGCAATTAATTCTCAGGACAGAAAAAATCAAATAAAATTCATTCGCGAGCAGAAGAAAGGAAGTGCCAACCGATAGACGATATAATTCTCTCCGACAATGTTTGCATACTCTTGACATTGATATATATATCTGTGTGTGTGTCATGGCTAGTCACCACTTAGATATTTATTATTAATTTAAATCTATCTCTTTGAAGCCTCTCCTCTTTCTCTCGGCCATCTCAGATTCCCATCCTTTTCGCGGGATATCCACTTTCTGCTCTCATTCCTCGTTCGCGTCTGGAATCTTAATTGCATTACAGTTCATTCATGGCAGCCGATGCCGTTGCCTTGTCGTCGGATATTAGCGTTCGACTTCGCCTTTCGACACTAAGGGGATCGATAACCAAGGACCTCCTTATTGTGTATCGACCCCAGGGGCGTTTCGTGTCAATTTCACTCGAATAAATCGCAAGAATCAGAGAAACTTGGCAAGGAGAAGGCGATAAACATCGTCGTGGTATGCGCAGTGTCGTGTCTTAATATGTATATCTTTTCGCAATCTTGTACGTGTTTTAGTACACGCTTGTTCGATCTTGACATTAGATTGCACTTGACAGGTTGATGAGTTGATAGCTTTTCCAGAAGTTACTAACTATCGGACTTGAAATGTCGGACTCCTATGGTCCCATATAGTTTTGTTCATTTTCGTAGGTTTTAATTCATTGTTGGTAGTCTGGGGGCGATGAAAAATTCGTGAAACATCAATCCGTCCAAAACTTGATTCTTGGTACTTATCGTTAAAAATATTTATTTGAACATTTCATGATATATTTTTCGCATCCTTTTTCTGCAGGATGGACTAGTGTTGGATGTTAAAAGAGAGTCGGATAGTCTACCAATAGTCGTCCAATGAAATATTTACAAGTATATCATTGTTGTCATCACTATAGGACGCGATTTATCAATATTTGCTATAAATTTTCAGCAACTCTTCTGACGACCTGATGATGACCTGACGATAAACTGACCTTTAGCTCGCAATGCGAGTAAAAATGTTTAAAATGTTCTTTTCTTTTTTTCCTAATTAGACTAAACTTTTAACGATGAGTTTCTTTCATAATTTATTTATATTTAACTCGAGCGATAGTTTCAGGTTATTTTCGAAACGGATCCTTGGGCATTTAAATACGCGTTCATCCTTCTTCAAGATTAATACTGAAATTTTATTATATATGCAACTTGTGTAAAAAAAAAACCGTTATACGTGCTCCATTGTGGCGTGTGTTCCACTACATTTTTAAGAAGTTTTCGTTTAGGCGATGTACTTGAGGAATATAAAACAGCTTCTACCTACGCTTGCCTTGAATTATGAAATAATCGTTTTAAAAAAAAAATTTTTTTCGAAAAAAAACATTTTTTGTTGATGTGAATTCATTTTTTAAAATGCAAAAAATATACATAAAATTATTATACCACAAAAATTGATTGGAAGAATTGGTTCGAAAAATTGATTCGATGAATAAGTTCGACGAATTAGTTCGAAGAATTATTCGACACGATTCTAAGAATTGGTTGGAAGGATTGATTCGAAAAATTTATTTGAAGAATTGATTCGAAGAATTATTTGACATGATTCGAAGAATTGGTTGAAAGGATCGATTCCATGATTCGAAGAATTGGTTGAAAGGATCGATTCGAAAAATTGATTTGAAGAATTGATTCGAAGAATTGGTTGAAAGGATCGATTCGAAAAATTGACTTGAAGAATTGGTGGTTCGAGGAATTGGTTCGAGGAATTAGTTCGACGAATTATGTTCGAAGAATTATTCGACACGATTCTAAGAATTGGTTGGAAGGATTGATTCGAAAAATTGATTTGAAGAATTGATTCGAAGAATTATTTTACATGATTCCAAGAATTGGTTGGAAGGATTGATTCGAAAAATTTATTTGAAGAATTGATTCGAAGAATTATTTGACATGATTCGAAGAATTGGTTGAAAGGATCGATTC
>JAPYZR010002034.1:12909-43931 GCA_030522945.1 Trichopria nigra
AATTTATTTGAAGAATTGATTCGAAGAATTATTTGACATGATTCGAAGAATTGGTTGAAAGGATCGATTCGAAAAATTGATTTGAAGAATTGATTCGAAAAATTGATTTGAAGAATTGGTGGTTCGAGGAATTGGTTCGAGGAATTAGTTCGACGAATTAGTTCGAAGAATTATTCGACACGATTCTAAGAATTTGTTGGAAGGATTGATTCGAAAAATTGATTTGAAGAATTGATTCGAAGAATTATTTGACATGATGCCAAGAATTGGTTGGAAGGATTGATTGGAAAAATTAATTTGTAGAATTGTTTCGAAGAATTGGTTGAAAGGATTGATTCGAAAAATTGATTTGAAGAATTGACTTAAAGAATTGGTGGTTCAGAAAATTGATTCGATGAATAAGTTCGACGAATTAGTTCGAGGAATTATTTGATATAATTCTAAGAATTGGTTGGAAGGATTGATTTGAAAAATTGATTTGAATAATTGGTTCAAAGAATTGGTTGGAAGGATCGATTCGAAAAATTGATTTGAAGAATTGGTGGTTCTAGGAATTGATTTGAAGGATTGATTGGAAGAATATCCCCGTGATATCATTTGCTATCTGTCTAGATTCGTAAAATTGATTTGAATTCTTGATTCGATTCATCCCAAGAATTCATCCAAAGAATTCGTCCATAGAATTAACTCGTAGAATTGGTTAAAACACTGGATTTCGAGAAATTCAAGAATTAATTCCAAAAATGTTTTAGTGGCATTTTTATATGGGAAATAGCTTTGATGAATGATATAAAATCCATCATTAGAGGAAAATTAGTCTTAAAGATAAGAAAGCAAAAAAAATTACCATTTTAAAACTGGTTTGCTTCGAAAGTAAAGAAGGGTTTGGGACGACTAAAACGCGCCGTAAATCGTTTAAATGCGTATAACGGAACATCAAGCATCCAATCTCTCCAATGCAAGTCGTATAACGACAATAAATGACATTTTACTTCATGTGATGCACTTAAAAAGTTTCAAGTTTCGGATTTTTCCAATTTTATTCGCGGTCACGCCTCGGATTTTTGTTTGTTTTTTTTTTCGCTACATTCGCAATTTCGGTCGACCGATCGTGTGCGACCTCGGTTATTTTTTCGCTGAACAACGGAAAAGTGCGGGAAGTGAGACGTGAGTTAAGGAATGTCGCCCGGTCGTAAAACTGTATATCTCCGGTTCCAGACACCCTCGCGCCGGCGTACGTACGGTAAACACCGATAAAGCTCTCGGCGCTCTAGTCTGCACGTCGCTGCACCTTGCACTACCGGTAAAGTGTTTTGAAGTACACGCGTCGACTCGTATACGTGGTGGGAGGCGCTATAAGTGAAATAAAGTGGAAGCCGCGAGTCTCATTGGAAAAACTGCCCTCTCTCGACTTACACTCAATGCGAGAATGATTTGATAACGATAATAGGGATTTTCACTAAGTGGAAGATTTGTTAGCCAAATAGGATTTATGTGACTTTTTTAAACAATTTTGATCGAACTACTCGGTACATTCGTAAAAATCGCATTTTTCTAATTGTATTCCAAAAAAAAATAACATTTCAGATAATCAGTTTACTATATATCGCAACAAGTAAGATGAAAGAATCGAAATTCAAATCGTATAAACTAAATCCGTCAATCAATTAATTATGCTACTATAATTGCGTCCTCAATAGCTGATTCCCTATAGCAAATTATATTCGACGAAAACTTAAGTTTCACACCCCGAACCGTTGACAAGCTCGAGCGAACTAAGTGCCTTAACGAAGGTGCAAGTGTGACGTTCAAACACTCGCAAACCGCGAGAACCACCTAAGACAAACTCATCGCGAAGCCGCTCGAAGATAACTTGAAATTGGCAAATATTTGGTCTCCGAGGTTGTATTTGAAAATAAACTTTAAAGAACTCGTGATTTCTTTCAATCTGATTTTAACTGGACATACTTGGCATGAGTTTCAATGGCTGCTTTAGATTGAAATATTAATTTTCGAATCAATCATAAGACGAGCATGGGAATTAATTTCACTAATAGGGATTTCAAGAATTGATTCGACAAAATTCTTCATATTGTTTCGAAGAATTGATTTCACGAATTGATTCTATGAATTCAATTTAAGTTATAATTTTAAGAATAGGTTCGAAGAATTGATTTCCTCGAATTGATTTTAAGAATATATTTCATCGAAAAATTTGAAGAATAGATTCGGAAAAATAATTCGAAGTCTTGATTTGAGGAAAAAATTCGAAGAATTGATTTTACGAATTGATTCAAAAAAATTTATTTTAACCCCTAAATTAAACAACAAATTCGGAGAATTAATTCGAAGGATTTATCCAAAGTCATAATTTGAAAATATATTCGAAGAATTGAATTGAAATCCTAATTTCAAGAAATGATTCGGGGAATCGATTCGAAGAATTGATTTTGGAGTCATAATTTGAAAAATTGAATTGGGAAGATCGATTTGAATCGAAGAATTGATTCGATAAATGTATTCCAGAAATAATTACTCTAAAATTAATTAATTAATTTGTAAAAAGAAAATGAAACGAAATAGAATAAATTTAATGAATGCCTTGCATTTTCTTTTGCAAAGTACAAAATGATTACAATGTAAGCAAAATGTTTACGAAAATATTATTCCTCGCAATCCGTAAATCACCGGGCATTTTTCGCGATCGTCAGCGTGCGCACTTCCAAGTATCGGAAGTGCATTTTTTTATTATTATTAAAATAAAAGGCACACTCGCGCGTCGCGCATTCCTCGTTTTTGCCGACGTTACATGTCGCAACGGCGGAAATCATAAACAATAGATCAAAATAAACAAATTGAAAGAGAGAGCGCACAAGCGACCTGCGAACGGTTATTTTTAAGCTTTTAAACTCGAAGAATCAGTATGCGAACGTATTTCTGCAGGCCTGCATCGCGCTATTAAGGAAGATCCCTGCTTCGGAAAACCGGCGGCAGGATATGACCGAGACGGAGATTGTAGTAGATAAGCAAAAGCTAGAACGGCCAAAGAAGTTTTTACGCTGCGGTATATAGAGGAAAGCCGCGAGACGAAAATTTGACTCGAGCAAGAGTGCAAGTTTAAGCCAAAAGTAAAACACTTCGTCTGTGATAAGTTAATCAAGAGAGATCGGATCGTCCGAAGTTACCTAAACAAACCTAAAACCCGAAACAAGAATTCCTAGAATTATCCAAGGCAGAGCTATTTAAATCGTCGTCGAACCCTAAACGTATAAGGATAAAGTTTATAGGAAATATTTATGTGTGGTTTGTGCAAGTGAGGGGAAATATTTAAATTATCGATTTGCGGGAAGTGAGTGGCCGATTGTTCCCGGCGATCTTCGCGAGTGATCTGGATAGAGAGTTTTCCCGGATATTGGTACCTTCTGTATAATCTATCGTTATGGAGTTGGTAAAAAGTAACGGCATCGAGATGCTGTCGCGACGGAGTATCATCATAAAGGATTACGAGAAGGAAGAAAATCCGGATGACGATGAGGAGGATAGCACTTCCCTGAAGGTCGACCTTTCGATGGCGGAACAGTTTTATTACGAAGTCATCTCTTCCTTCGAAAACGAGGAGGTATGATTTCAGTTTTTATCTTTATTCCTAAACATTTCGCCGGTGCATGCATTTTCTTTTCCTCTTTATTGACTTTATAAAACAATTTTATGTTTTATAAAACATAATGGAATTCATCATCGAAATTCTTTCGTGGATGTTGATACGTATGATTTGGGAAAATCATTCGTCGGTATAAATTTAAAAACATTTTTTACAATTTTACGTGAATTGTTATGTTCTGACTTTACCGACCGATGGTAAAACAGTTTTGCACAGATCAGCTGACGGCATTTTGTTCAAATCTCTTACTAAATTTAATACAAATTTGATATTATACCTTGTCGGCCACGTTACCAATGAAAAACCTCAATTACATACCAACAGATGATAAATCGGTTTTCATTACCACGTTTATTATTTACTGTTCTATGAATCGATTCGACGAATTACTTTCAATCATTATTACAATGAAACTATTTAATAAATTATTTCAGGAAGTCAAATGACGCAATCATTGTACGAATTGATTCCAATGATTAAAAGCATTTATTCGATGAATTATTGCAAAGAATTGATTGAAATAATTGACTCGAAAAATAAATTCAACGAATAGATTCGAAAAATTGAATCGAAAAATGTATGTGGCGAATATTTCGACGAATAACATCGAAGATTAAATTCGACGAATAGATCCCAAGAATAGATTTACCGAGTAGATTCGAAGAATAGATTCGATGAATAGATTTACCGAGTAGATTCAATGACTAGATTTACCGAGTAGATTCGAAGAATAGATTCGATGAATAGATTAGATGAATAGATTCGACGAATAGATTCGAATAATTGAATCAAAAATTTTTGTGACGAATATTTCGACAAATAACATCGTAGATTAAATTCGACGAATTGATTCCAAGAATAGATATACCGAGTAGATTCGAAGAATAGATTCGATGAATAGATTCGACGAATAGAGTCGAATAATTGAATCGAAAAATGTATGTGACGAATATTTCAACGAATAACATAAATTCGACGAATAGATTCCAAGAATAGATTTACCGAGTAGATTCGAAGAATAGATTCGATGAATAGATTCGAATAACTGAATCGAAAAATATATATGACGAATATTTCGACGAATAGATTCTAAGAATAGATTTACCGAGCAGGTTAGATGAATAGATTCGAATGATTGGATTGAAAAATCATACTTGACGAATATTTCGACGAATTGCCTCGAAGAATATACTCGAAAAAAATTGATTTGGCGAATATATTCAACGAATATCTAGCGAAGATTAAATTCGATGAATTGATTCCAAGGATAGATTCTAAGAACAGATTCGAATGATTGAATACAAATTTCTCAAAAGGAATAGTTTTGAGAATTAATTTCACTCAAAGCATTGACTTTTTCCGAGATTCTAAAGTGCTGATTCGAAAAATTCCTCAAACAGTGGATTCGATGTTGATTGACTCGTAGAACGGATTCAAATAATTGATGCGGGACATTGATTCCTAGAACATCTTCAAAGAATTGATCATTATTAATTAAAAATGAAATTGCATTTTTCCGCGATTCCTCTAACCCTTTATAGCGGGCCTGCATTTCGTGAATGAATTTCCTCGTATACATACTACTCTCTCCGACGACGAATGTCAGCCGGAGCAAAAAAATTCTAAGGCCTCGGCGAGTAAAGGAGAAGGTGGAAAAGGAGACGGGAAAGGAAGCGAGTTTTGGTCGGAGGCCAGCAACGAGCCGAGTTTCCGTTTCACAAAGTCGAGCCGCTCTCTTCGCGCCTCGGGACGGGATGGGCCGAAAGAAACGAAATGCAGGCGCCGCGTTTCCATCGTGCGTTAACCTCCGCTCCCATATAAACGCCGGCACAGCGAACGGGAACGATTCGAAGGCGAACCAGTTTTATGAGTATTCCCTGCTACGAATACGTAAGCGCTTTTAAAATCCAGTTAGAACATGTCAGTTACGCGCTATTTTCATTTTGCACACGCGCGCTATATACACGCCTTTCTTACGTCTGCACGCCTCTGCGCGATTTTCGGACGGGGGCGTATGAATCGGACTTTTTGTCCGACACTTTTTCACGCGCCTCGGAATGGAATGCGAAGACGGGACGTGGCGGATGATCGCGGAAATGATGGATCGGAACGAATGATACGTTTTTCTTTTTTTTACGAGGAACGCGAAGCTGAATCTATGCAGTAAATGATGGAGTGGGTTTGAAGTGTGATGCAAATATAGTCTCATGAAAATATATATGAATTTTAGTTACGTTTCTTTTGCGATTCGTTTTGAAATTTAATCAGAGAATGTATGACAATATTTTCAAAAGTACTTCGTACGGATTTTAAGAATTAATTCGACGAATTCATTCTAAGTAGTATATTGACTCGATTTTATTCGAAGAATTGAAGCGAAGGATTTATCGGAATAAATAAATCCAAGAATGCATTCCCGGAATAGATTCTAGGAATTCATTCGTGCAAGATTGATTTGTACAAAATATATTCCGTGAATTTATCCCGGGAATTATTGCACGAATTTATTCTGTGAATTTATTCTAAGAATTGATTCCTTAAAATCAATTCAACATTTTATTAAAAATTAAAAATATTTTACACATATATTCAGCGAATTGAACAAATGGGAATTCAATGTGGGTAAAAATTGCGACGAATAAAAAAAAATAAACTAAACAAAATTCTTCTTTTACGAAAGTAACAAATAATTACGTTTTGTGACCTCATTCAATTTTCTCGGTCGTTCATTCTAATTGCGATATTTACCGCGAGGAAAGTGTTACCGGCGATAAGCACATTGGCCGTATCTTCGTGCATCGGTTTCCAACTGCCGCATCACGCGGAAATCCATAGCCAACGATGCTCCCTTTCGCGGATAAAAGGTCCTGTCCTTTAACGATTCGCAGAAACAGGAAAAAGGCGGGTTTGTGAGTTGGAGATCGCAATCATTCGACTTACGCGAAACGCGCTCGTAAAGTTGTGAAATTACGTCAGGAAATGCGGACCTGCACGACTTTAAAGCAGATGAAAGGTTTTACGACGTCAATTCCATCGCAATTAATAGCGAACGCGATGTTTGCGTTTCGCGATAAATTTTGAATATTCCCTGTGCGACATGGCAGTAGTGATGACTATATAAACGCGACGATATTCTTGTTGCCATTTATTGATTCGTACTCGAACTTTTCTGGAAAGTTTTTATGAGAAATCAAGAATTGCTGCGAAACATTCCAATGAAATGATTCAAAGAATTAATTCCGAGAATAGGTTTGAAGGAATGATTTAAAGAAATTGTAATTGATTCTAAATGTTCGGTCAAAATATTGAGCAGAAGGATTAGTTCATATAGAATAGTTTTATAGAATACAATCTAAGAAATGGTACAATGAAATGATTCGCAGGAATTGTTTCGTGGAATTAACTCCAAGAATAGATTACAAGGAATCATTCGAGGAATAATTCAATGAATAATGATACATAAATGATTGAAGAATTACATCCAAGAATTGACTCGAATAATCGATAGAAAGAATTAAGATTTGATATGAAGAATTGATTCAAAGGAATTATTCTCCGACTCGAAGAATAGATTATAAGGAATTGTTTCGAAGAAGCAACTCCAAGAATTGGTTTCAAGAAATGATTTAAAGAAATGATTCGCAGGAATTTGTACAGAGAATTAAAAACGAATTAATTCCAAGAATAGATTCGAAGGATTAACTGTAAGAATTGGATTCAAGAAATGATTTAAAGAAATGATTCACATAAATTTATCCCAAGACTCGAGTAAAAATATTATTAAAAGGATAGTTTCCAAGAATTGATTCGAAGAATTAATTTCAACAAATGATTGACTGGAATTGACTTGAAGGATCAATTCGAAGAATACATTTAAAGGATTTGAATTGAATTGATTCTAAGAATAAAATCTAAACATTGATTCGAATCGATAAAATAAATTGGTATGAATTAACTGCAAAAAGTGATTCCACTTAATATTTTCGAGAATTTAGATTATTCCAAACGATAGTGTGGTTACCATTCTGTTTATGATATATTCGGCGTATACATTGTGTGACTTATAATTTATTCTAAAAAATAATTATAGTTAACATAATAATACATTAAATTAAAATATTGATAAATTTCAAAAATTAAGCAAAAAAATTGATATAAAATAAAAAAAAAACACAAGTGATAAAAATTCAATATTCGCCGGTGTGATAATTGAGAGACATACGAGTGTTTTGATTATACCTGCTGGTTTATAGGGGAGCAGCATTTGTCAGCGCGGTATGACGCTATAGCTACGGTATACGTGGAATGTGTAGAACCATTCATGCATGAGGCCCATCCCTTCTCGACATATTATTGTATTATTTGCACCAGTCTCCCGACGTAGAAGTAGATCAACACAAAGACTTAGATGATGTGACTTAACTTCCTAGACCCTACGTTATGAAACCGAACAAATAACAAGACCCATTGAATTTATACCTTTATACATATATATATATATAAGTATATCCGAAAATTTTTGACAAAAAGTTTTATCAATTGTAATATACAGGGTGTCATGGAATTCTCGAAAAATATATAGGGTGTTCTGGGACATACATAAAACGTTTTTCGATTATGTATGTAGAATTCATTAGACTTTTTCGGATATACACAAGTGCCTCTATTATTCACATATATTTATATCTTTACATAAATTAGATTTTACAATTAATCGACTTTTAGTGTCCGTCTTCAAATTGCAAATCGAATTCAATAAATTGCATTAATCTCATGTAAATCTACTAAAATCACCTGTAATGAAAATACTTTTTTTTACATTTTTATCAAGTATTGATTATCGTTTTGATTATTATCATTATCACGTACCGAGACACCCTAATCAGTAACTTTCATCGTTTGTCTTCACGCGTCAAAAGCAATGACAAAATACGGACAAACGAGTCAACAAATTCGCCGCATTATGGACGAGCGTTAGAACAGAAGGGCACACGGGAGCATTCGAAATGAAGCGAAATCCGCAATGTCGGCTCCCTGCCCTATTGTTCGGGCTATATAGGCACATGGTTCGATTCCTCTTTGTCCAGGTAGGGTTGGGGGGCACGGTGGACCCCGGTATCGAAGCGTAATACTCTGGGAAGATTACAGAAGAACTCCATGCTCGAACTACAAAACCAGTTGCGCGCTAGCGGTACAGGCAGCGTCATTAATTTGTGTCCGAATCGCGATTTATATAGCGTATTAATAGTGTCTGAATTTGGTCTGGACATTGACAGTTGTGATTGACACTCTTGCTGACTGGTGAGTGATGCAACAGGATTCGGTGAAGGCGTACTTAATATTGTTTTCATCAATATTCAATGTTTTTAAAATTTGATTCACGCTTCGACATACCGAAAACTGATAATTAATAATAATATTCTGAAGATTAGTATATCCGTTTTTCAAAGAATGATTCAAAGAAATTATTCAAAGGAATTGATTCTATAAATTCTGTAAGTCGAGTCAAATTTCATGAATTGATTCGAGGAATTAATTCCAAGAATAGGTTTGAAGAATTAACGAAATTCTAAGAAATTCTTCACAGGAATTGACTCTAGGAAGTGAATTAAAATATTGAATAAAAAAAAATGATTCAAAGAAATCATTAGGAAGAATTGTTTCGTAGAATTAACTGCAATAGATTCCAAGGAATGTTTTAAGGGAATTATTCAAAGGAATTGGTTCTACGAATTAATTTAAAATATTGATTAGAAGGAATAATTCCAAAAATTGATTTGGAGGAACAATTCGAAGAATTCATTTAAAGGAATCATTCCAAAAAGGAATTTGAACGATTAAATGCAGGAATTGATTTCAAAAATACTTCAATATTTCGAGGTTTTTTTTATATATGTTTATTATTCGTATTATATGATGAAAAACAGAATATTCTTTCAATACATTCAGGCATCGTAGGTTTTCAAAAATGTCAATTACACTATAAAATTATAAAAAAAAATTTACCTTGAATTTTTTATTCAAGTTTCTTCGAATCTTGAAACCAGTAAAAATTTATAAATGACAACAAAATTAAACAATCAAATATTTAAATCGATTCTTCAGTAAGTTTATTGTTGAAGATCCTCGATGGAATTTCCTTAAGGAAACTTTGCACTTCGAGTGTACGGCAGCGATGAGCGACGTGATAGCCAGGAAAAAGTGCGACGGAGCGTGCCCTTAACCCCGTCTGCCGTGAGGTGCATTTAATTCGATTTGTCCGCGGACAGAGACTCTGAAATATCTCGGGCGATTATTTTTCCAACCGGCTTGGAATACGGTGACATAACAGTCCACTGCACTGGACGTGACAAATCCGAACAGGATATACAAAAAAAGAAAAGAGGAAAAACTAAATTGAACCTGCAGATGTCCTTCGAGGGTTAGCAAATTCTTCCTTGTACGAAATGTATATAAGAATCAATATTGGAATTTTAGTGAATAATGAATAAAATTTAATGAATAATGAATAAAATTGATAAATATTTAACGAATTGTAATATTTTTATTGTAAAAAAAAATTTTTCGCAATTTTTATACAGAATATTAATTGTATTTTATATAAAATTCTTTATAATATTTTCAAATAAATATTTAAAATTTTTTTTCCATAAAATAAAAATCGACGCTAGATGGCGTCGCGGTTCGGCTGTTCTCGACTGTGAAATGGGGTCGATATTTTATATGGAGGGAAAGATTATTATTTGACTTGTATAAAGTGGAAAATCTCGGGTAAAAAGTTGTTGTTTTAGTTGTTTTTTAGGAACATCTCAAATGTTGCTATTTGAATATTTAAAAAGTATGCATTTTCTTGATTAAAGAACAATAACGACAAAAAGACAAAAGGAACAATTCATTACAAAACGCCAATTAATGTTACGTTTTCGTCTTCAAGAGTTCTCAGAAATTTTACTTTTGAAATAAAACAAAAAATTGTGCACTTTTATTTATTATAAAAATTGATTTTATCCAACGTCTTAAGTGGACATTACACGAGAACGATTTTAAAGATGAATTCATGTAAGCCATCTTTTTCAACTAGAGTACACTGTCGTGCGAAAAATTACGTGTTTTTTTTTTTAAAGAATGCAATGTGAAAACGATCAATTTCAATTTATTAAAGTATCGTTCGGCATGAAAAAGCTACATTTTCATGCAGGTTTTTACCACGACATAACTAACTCTATTCGGAAAATCCATTCGTTACTTTTTCTTTATCCCACCGCGCGATCTTCGTTCGAGTCTAATTTTCAAGAGGTTAGAAAATCATTGAAAAATCGACATTCGACGTTTTCATGAAAATGCACATTTAGAAGTCGTTGCTAAGCCTAAGGAGTCGTTTACGGGTGTAATTTTTCCAGTAAACAAATTAATTCTGAAACAATTATATCGAAGGATGTTTTTACAATATTATTTTTTTTTTATTTTTCACAAAATATAACGAGAAAAATTGTTTTTTAACATTTTTTTTAGCTCGTTTAAATTTATCTTGTTTCTTATTCAAAAACTAATAAATTATGAAAAATATATTATAAAAATATAATTTGGAGAAAACTGATATTTTAATATGTTTTTAAATGATTTAGATAAAATTTTGTTGGAATAATTACAAAACTACATAAAAAATATACAGGTAATTAATAATTAATAATCCCTGTATTACCTACCGAATTATAATAGTCATTAAAAAAAGTTTATAAACATAAAAAAAAAAAGAATACTACATGAAAAATTGGTTTAAATGACGTTATGTCGTGAAATTGTTACAATCATACTACTTTCCCCCGTAATCAATCGAAGCTTGTAAAAGCATACCATTCAATTTGCCAGAGTAACAGGGGGAAAGAGAGAGAGAGAGAGAGGATGTATAGTAGTTTTCAATCTACTGACGAATCAGTGTACATAGGATTCCTGCTTTTTCTCGTGGGGCACGTCGGGGCATTAACAGTGGGAGAACGACGTCCGAAGGATATTTCGTATGCATGGCCTCGTCTCGTATTCCTCCGTGTGTACTACATACCTCGTACTCGGGGGTGTATATGCCGACGGATTTATATGCATTCGTCTATCATTTACATTTACGCCTGCACGGTACCCGGCACTTCTTGGCTTATTATCATTTTTAATTACATTCCAGTATAGGGCTCGCAAAAATGTCCTTTCCGAATACGATAATTAGCAATTAACCCGAGTAGAACGAATTCGGCGAAATTGTATAGACGATACTTTTGAGTTTATAGAGAAAAAACGATTTATCGAATTTTCGAAATTTTCAATTTACTGTCATGTATTAGTTATATAAAATGTATATATATATACATTTAAATTTATCTTGTTTCTTCTTCAAAAATTAATAAATTATATAAAAAAAAAACTTGATATAATTTGTAAAAAATTGAAATTTGTGTGTTTTTAAATGATTTAGATAAAATTTTATAGGAATTAAATAACTATATAAGAAATGTACATGGAGAGATCCCTGTATTACTTACCGAACTGTAATAGTCATTAAAAAAAAAATATAACACCCAAAAAAAGAATACGACAGAAAAAAATTTGTTTAAATGGCATTATGTCGTGAAATTGTTACAATCATACTACTTTCCCCCTTAATCAATCGAAGCATGTACAATCATAACATCAAATTTGACAGAGTAGCAGGAAGGGAGAGAGCGAGATAGAGGATGTAGTCATTTTCAATCTACTATATATATATAATTTTTTTTATTATTATTTTTTTACTATTCTTACTAAAATTTATTTAATTTTGTTATTAATTTTTATTATTCATATTATATTCATATTCTATGTTACATATATAAATCATATTCTAATAAAAATTAATAACGTAATATTCACATAATATGATGGGTATTGCGTTTTGCCGGATGAGGTGTAGGACGTAATTATTCTGCCTAAAACTTGGTACATCACACACACACACATATATATATTTATAGGTGTTGGTACGCGCGCGTCAGTATAACACACAGAGGCCCCAGCATTCCCCCGTGGGTGTTACATCCGCCATTCGTGCAGAATGTAATTTACCGTCGTTATTGTTCCCGAGTAATTGTAATAATTAGCAGGTGTCCTGCAAAGGGAAATTCGCACCGACGAGTTTACGCGATCGACGACTCATCTCGCGTTCATCCACTACTACTATACGACATTGCAATTAATCAACAAACGATTTTTAAATATTAGTCGAGACTCGAAAATTGTAAGCATAATGCAACATTTATTTTGTTAACATATTTATTTATTTATTTATTTATTTATTTATTTATTTATTATATATAATGAAACAAAAAACATTTACATATTCAAGTAATTAATTATTTGAATATAGTAAAATTTAATTGAAGTAAGAAAACGTTTCCTTCTTTTTAGTAAATCTTACATAATTCATGAAAATCTTTTCTTACTCAAGTAAATATTTATTTGTATTATTAGGATTTATTACAATATATTAGACGCATTTGTTTATTACATCGTAAAACAATGTAAATTATTCGTTGATTCAATAAAGAATGAATTCAATAATGAAACGACTTTAGAATCAGTTTAAAATGAAGGTGCAGCTTTAATACTCCTAATTAACGTTGTATTCTCATAATCTTCAATACGCCATAATAAAGTCGATTAATTACTAATTACAGTATTGTTTATTTATTCTATTTATATTATTAGTGATGCACTCATTTTATTAATTAATGAATTGATTAATCTTGCACACTCGAGAATAGTCGTAATTTCAGTAACAAATTGAATCATTATCGCAATTATAATCTAACGGCCATTTTAGACCATTTATCAAACACGAATTTCAATGGAATTTCAATGTATTTATCAAATACAAATTCCAAATGAAACGTCGAATGCTATTATTTGCCGATTAATTTCAATTGCGGATGAATTGTGGGAGTTTTCCTCTCGTCATTCTTTAGGCACTCATTCGCCTGTTAAAAATCATCGATTTTGCAAATAATTTATTCAAAATGTATAAGAAGTATCCCTAGCAGAAAATGATACCAATTTCAGCCCAATTTTTCTGTCCTCTATTTTAAAAGTAATGGGGTCCAGAAAAAATGGCCATAAACTGGTCGTATTTTCTACTGGGGATACTTAACATTTCAAATTAAAAATAAAACTATATATATCCAGTATTTATAATATAATAATCATTTTTATATTTTACATTTTTTATATATAATCATTTTTATATAATATTTTATTTTGTTGTTGTTTATTATTTTGCTTTTTAATTTGTGCCAGCATAATTTACTTACTGGTTCGTCGGCGATGATACTTTCCCTTCCTACCTGAACCCTTTCCTGTTACTCCGTGGAGGCGTTGTGTTCTTTGGATGTACCCCAACTCACATGGGTATACAATGTGTAAACTTAGGTTCTCGTCCGGGAGGAACATATTACTTGCGGGAAACCACAGGTGAACGGAAAGGTTCACACTGTGTTTACGGTTATGTATAATGAAGGGGTTATCTCGAAAATCATGCTAGATTATCTTATTTTTTACACTCGAAAACGATGAAATATTCCAGAATTATTTCAGTTTTTTAAATATTCATCAGGATGTTTTACCATTAATAATAACATTTCAAAAGTACAATTATATTTTTTTTTTCAATTCTTTTCCCTTATCTTTAAATAGTAGATTAATCTTGCAGAAACGTTTAGAAAATGTCCATGTATGTAAAGGGATTTGTAATTATACTCTACTTTTAATTAATTTTTAAATAACGATTATCTCAGTATCTTATCACGAAAATACGAGTATTTTTTATCAATTCATCATATTATAGTTTCATAAACACCACGAAATATCAGTACGTTTTCACGGTGCGTTTAGTTCGTTTATCTCCGCTCGTATAAACCGTCAAGACGTTTCATAATATCTGTATATAAACATTATAAACTTCGATGATCGGGAACCATTTCAGGTTCCTTTCTTATGCTTCCATACTGTGCGGCTATTCTTTTCAAGTCGTTTCTGGAATCTTGGGTCATAATTCAAGCTCTCGAACTTGTCATCTTGACCGTCGGAAGGCTAAATATTTGAGGCTGTCAGCTCTTTTCAATCCGTGTACAATGTTATATTAATTATACATATATATTATTTAATGTAATTAGGTGATATTTATTGTTTGATTATTTACTTTTATTTTTTATCATTAGGTAAAAGTGTGAAACGTGTAAATATTTGAGATATATTTATTGGCAATTACAGTTTTCGAGTAGTATGGTAAATAATTCAGTAATATAATTAATTTTTCTCGTTCATTTTTACGATGCTGAAGTTCCAAACGTCCAAGTGCAATGAAAAATATGAAAACAAATGATCAAAATCGTTATATTTCTTTTTTTGTACATTTTTTGCATAAAGATTTTTGGCAGACTCGAACGTATCGAACTTTAGCATCATTCATTTTTATCATTTTTCATTTTTACTCTTATTTTTTGTTTTGTTTTATTTACATTCAAATTCGTGTTCGCATTTTATTCTATCAATTGTATTTGCGTACATTTTCGATAAAACACGATTATTTAACACTACAACAAATATCTGTGCTTAATATACAAAATTTATTAAATTCTTTTTTGTTTTATTGTTCTTTTTTTTGACATTAATTTGATCTCGATTTTTTAAGTTATTTAAAAGTCCATCTTTTTCAAATTGATGTTTGTAAAAAGTCAAGATAAATATTGAAAATATACAAAAAAATTATATTTTTTACTACTTTAGTCAGGCGTTACATATATTTCAAGAAAAACATAATTTACAATTACACTATAATTTACAATTCTCACACAAACATCAATTTTCCATAATTTTTAAATTTCATTAAAAGTATTGTATATTGTAGTATTTAAAAACCTTGCTATTTTATCGGATAGTTTCGAAACACGAGACTCGTTAATGGTTCGTTCATGTAATGCATCGCAATTCCGTTTTAATGAATTTGCATTTAACAGATATCGATCACGTCTCGCCTCTCTAATAACATAATAAATTTTAAATTATACACCCGAGTCTAGTCTCGTTTGAGGAAATTAATACGTGAAAGTCACTTTTAAGCGATACTTTATTTCATTCTTTTAAAACAGAATGGGGGGGATGATAGAATTATTCCTCGTAGAAAAAAATGGACTTCGAGTAAATTAGGTTTTCGATAAACAATTCGCGTCAGTGGGTTTAAAATGTTTTTAATACATTAGCAATATATATGATTTATGGTCCTAATTTGAACTGCATAAATACTAAATTCCAATTAGTAAATTCACGTGACGAACGTATTAATTAATGTGTAAATTATTACCTTCAGTCTGTGGTTTTCGCGCGGTTTATTCAACTCTGTATATCTGTAGAATTACAGTCTGCACATGGAAGCATTGTTGTATTAATGAAATTGAAGTTGATTTATTATTTAATAATTTAAAGTATTTTGTTGATTTCTTTTTAACTTAAAAGTACTTTATAAAGTACCTTTAAAATACAAAAGTGCTTTGTGAAGTACTTTCAACGATAATTTGGAAACAGTACTTTAAAATGTTTTATCAAGTACTTTTAACAAAGTATAATTTCAATTTGAAAATAATAAACTTTTCTTTTATTCCGTAAACAATGGTACAATCGTCTCTATAATATATACTCTATACAACATTTTTTTATACAATCATCACACATTTTCTAAAGTAGGATACATGAAAATATATCCATGTAATTATTTTTATGGAATAATTAAACTGCATTTTTGTAAGAGTATTTTAATTTCCACGTCAAGAAACTAAAAAAAAAACTTTTTTTGTTTTCCTTGTATCAAAATTTAATTTTTGGATTTTACTTTTTTAATTTTGTATTTTCAGTAATTTATTTGTATATATTTTCGACAACAATCATCTTTCGAGCAAATTGTTGATTTATATTGATCTGAAAACTGAACTTCGTTTCTTTTTTCAATTTTGGTCACTTAACAGATTTGTAATCAGCGACTTCAGAAAAAAAAATTTGATGATTTTCCAAATTTTGATTCGTCATATTAGGTCTACCATTTTTCATTTCTTCATTTCGACATCAAATTTGTAATCAATGACGCAATTCACGCGTTTTTCATGATATTTTTATGTTTAAGACGCCATATCTAATTTTTTAAGCATTGAAAATTCTCAAACTTTTTTTCTCAACCATTAAAAATAATGGCGATGAGAATCGCGGAGAAAAATGCTCCTGATGGATAATTCTGAATTTTCGTAAATTTTGAATAGTTTTTGTCAATTTTCAATTAGCATTTTTGAATTTGTCTTTCCCTATAAGTTTTTGTTTTTTAGTTTTTTCTCATTTCTTTTCAAATAATATTTTTAAACAATTGACAATTGCGAGTTTTTTTCTCCTTGCAAACCATTCTTTCATATTTTTTTCGCGATATAGAATAAAAATGGCGACATTTACTTGAGAAAAATCTTGCAGGAATTTCATGTAACAAAACCGTATCTGGTCCTACAACTAATCAATTTTAATCGTACAATAAAACGGCCATTTTAACACAATCAAAATGTAAGTTTACGTTTTTATTACGCTCGTAATTATCATTTTATGTCAAGTATCTTAAAGTCAGACACGTAACTTATTCCTCCTGTTGGATATAACGAGAATAAAAATTTAAGTCGTATTGATAGCGCTTATATTTTTTTTCTATATTTAGATTTTTAGTGTACATTCTCGATTATTTCGAAAATTTATTAACAATGACATTCTTAATTTTGCACATTTTTATCATCCTCTCATTTAGTTTCCACAATTCTGGACTGTTTCAATTCATCTTTTTATGTATTTTCACAACTCGATCTTATTCTTGTTAAATTCCAAGAAGTCTCACATTCATCAATCCAATTACTTCGTCACAAGTGCAACAAGGAGTAGACGATGAATCCCACTCAGCGCCCAATGCGGTTTTATTACTTTCTGCCAATAACGAACGTTTACTTTCCTATTCGTTCGAGGAACGACCCCCTTTTCAACATTGATCTAAAAATATCACGAACAACGCTCGAAGATTATTTTATTGCGAAATCGACGCACGATTAATTACCAGCTTTAACGGGGGCTTCGACACGACGGGCGTGCAATTGAGAGCTCGGCACAAATGAGTTTCGCAGTTTCATTCTAACTTCTTCTCTCTCACACACACACTCACAAGCCTGAATGTACATCAGAGTTAGACATATATACTACTGGCGCATGCAGTCGACAACACGGAGCGTTCGTACCAATACTAAAAAAGCGAAGCGAGTTCCCTTTCGGACGTGTATAAGTGCAACGACAGGGTGATATTGCTTCGCACTTAATGGGCCTTTTACCCCTTACTTAGACCGCATTTCTCCCTGCAGTGGTATCCGGCATTTCCGGTACAATACCCCGTCCAAGAGCTGCGGAAAAAAGGAATGACAAATAGATCCGCGAAAGAGGATTTTCGAAAAATCCGATGCGTGAAAGTCTGGATTTCCCGAGGAATCTGAACATTCTGCGCGAGACGATGTATATAAATTATGAAAGAAATTTTTATTTTACCTATAATAAATGTTAGTCTAAAAATATTTCTCACAAATACGTCACCAATACATGCATGCAGCGATCCCTTTGAAAATTTTCCCTTATCTACATCGTGTATGCAATTTTTTTTTTTTTTTTTTTTTTTTTATTTCTTTTATATTTTTTTTATAATTGTTCATATTAAAAAAAAAAATATGTTTTGATATTATGTATTTTATGATATTCGATTAAAAATTCCATGCTCTTTCAGAATATGGCATCACAATTTGTCTAAAAATCAAAGCTTGAAAATAGTTATAAAAGAATTTTTGTTTAAAAAAATGCAATTTTTTCGATTGAAAAAAAATCCAATTTCTATATGAAAAGTATTTTCTAGTACGACATTTTATGATATGTAGGATCCGGAATAAAAATATCAAAACCGGGGTCCTAAAAATGGCGTTCGAAATAAAAATTTTGCTGGAAAAAAATTCATCGAAGAAAAATTCCTGTTTTTTCAGATTTTTTGTGCTATATTTAAGAAAATGTTTCTTTTACTATTATTTTAAATATTTATAAAAGTTTACGAAAAAATTCGAATACATTCTTTGAATGAATTCTAAGCACTTTGTGTTCTCTGTAAGTTTTTTACAAAAATCTTAGTCTTTGGGGAAAAATATCTCCTGATTTTCTTTTATTTTGTCTCCTCCGGTTTTTCCCCCTCGATTACTATCAACAGTTGAAACAAATTGCAGAGAATAAGACAATGCTTAGAATTCTTTCAAAAATATTTTGCAATTTTTCGTATTGTTCAAAAAATTCAAATAAAAAAATTGTCAAAATGTCACCAAAAAATCCCAGTACAATATGATAATAATAATAATAATAATAATATTAATAATACATATGAATTCTAAGAACTTTTCACTACTAGTATTTGTTTTAAATATAGTTCATAGTTTTTTAAGTTAAAACGTCCTGAAATTAAAGAAAAATTTCATTTTGTGGACAACCATTTTGAATTTTTTATGATGGACTCAACATATCTTAAAACGTAGGATTGGAAAATACTTGTGTACCCCGAAACGGATGTATATATTGTTATTTTTATATAATAAATTTTGTTGGAAACGAAAAATCGAATTTTTTTATAAAAATTGTTTAGAACTTTTTAAACATTGATTTTAGAAAAATTCTGAGTAAAGTGACAATAAATTTGTATTTTAGAAATGATCAATTTAGTCGTATTTTTCTTTTTTCAATTTAATTCAACTCAAAAATTATCATTCTGAATAAAATTATATAATTTATCACAATTTATTTAATTGATGCAAGCTTAACTGTCACAGACGGTAATAAAAAACGTAACAGACCGTAGTTTTTAGCATTTTATATTCGTAAGAGCGTGTTCGCGCGTATTTAGTACATGCTCGAAAGATTTCGAATGGCGGACGATGCTTGCCGAGATAAAAAAAAGGGATAGGTAAACATATCGAACAAGCATCTTCCTTTGTCGGCAATCACCGAAACGATCGGAGTCTAATCGAAATCGTCGTACCTCGTTAGCGCATATCTTTTCTAGAATGGCGTGACCGGAAGCTGGAATCGCATTCTCTTTGTCGGTGTAATTTCTGGCCAATTGCACTCGCCCTTAGTCACGTCCGTCGTAGTTACCCGCAATCATGGCACAAGAAGTATATACGTATATTAAACTTTATATATCCGCATGAATTTTTTCAACTTTCCTTTTGATAACTGTTGACTTCCCGGCGAATGCGTAAATTTATCGTTTCCCGGATTTCGAGTTTGTATTGACATTTTTTTTAACGCATTTCTATATGAATAAATATTCGCAAAAACGTTTTTCAATTCAAAAGAAGGACAGATCTCACAAAAAAAAAAACATTGAAAATTTGATAGAATATTTCAGAAAATGGATGAAAATTAACGAAATCGAACAAAAATTTATTAGAGATGACAAAAACTTTCGAGAAAAATAAACAAAATAATACCCAAAAATTGAAATAAATTTAAATAATTTGAAGAATATTTTCAAATTCAGAACAAAGCACAATTAAAACAAAAATACTTTCAACATTTTTGTGAAATACACAAAATAATAACAACCAAAAATGTAAAAATCGATTCCTGCATTTATACAAATTTGAAAAAATGAACAAAATTTGACAAAAAATCATTAGGGATAATGAAAAAGTTGTCAAATATTCACAAAAGTCATATTGTTTTTAATTTAAAAGAAAATAAAAATCTACAAAAAATATTGAAAAATTTATAGAATACGTGAAGACATGAATAAGAATTAATTACATTTCATATAAAATTAAAATAATATTTAAAAAAAAAACATTAAAAATGTGTAAAACCATGATAATAAATTAAAAATTTAAGAAACTGAAATATTATTAATGTGTATATATATATATATATATGTTTTCAAATTTCATAAAGGCAAAAATCTAAAATATATTGAAAAAATTGACAAGTATAATTGACATCAAAATTGACAGTATAAAAGAAAAATAAATAAATATAAAAACAAGAAAAATAAAAATAAATCAGAAATGTAAAATGACATCGAAAAAAATTCAATATTCACAAGTGTGTAAAAGTATTAAAATACGAAAATTCACAAATATCTTAACAAAAATGTAGAAAAATCTCCAAAAGGTACCAAAAGGAAGCCAACCAAAATTACAAAAATTTTAAACAATCCCATTGTATGAAATAACAAAAATCCGTTGAAATAATTCAAATAATTGACCTACAAAAAAAAAGTTAAAAAACATCAAAAATTATGGAAATGTTCAACAAAAAATCTCAATATCAAAAAAGTACCATTCATATGTTAAAATATTAAAATCTTCTGTTACGTGACAATTACATTTTTTATTTTTTATAATTTACGAACAACATTACATTACAGTAGTATACCATCATCACTAACTCCCCAGTAATAAGTGATGATGATGGTACAGTGATGGCAAGACTGACAGCTATTGAACGAATGATTTTACATTGCTTATACAGGGTAAATAAAAACTTTATCATCTCAAATGATATGTTTTCTTTCTTTTACGTAACACCGTATTTGCAATTCGTTCCCTTGGACAAGTAACTAGTGCTGTATTTGCTTCGAATTAAATAGAGCGTCCGGTTCGCACGTATACATGTAAGACGAGTTAAAAGGCCACGGGATGAAATCTGAGAGACTCGCAGCGTGCATTCTCACCCGGGGCAGATGTCCTTCCGTGCTCCTGTATTCTCACACACACACACATATATATGTAAATGTGTACACAATATACACATACGTCGACAATAACGACGCTATCCCGCACCCGCGCATTACGTAAATCAAGGCGTATACTAGGATCTTCCAGCTAACGAAACCCTTCTACGTCCCGAGCTCGGAATACAAATTAGGTGAAACGAAATTACGAAGCGCCGTAAAGACGTCCGTATAAAGATGACGTCTCGCTTTAGAGCTCTATAAATGCCGGTTTTTATTCCGATTGAAACTGCAAAAAAAAAGTCATTTCCTATTGGAGTTAACGGAGAAATAAAATGGAGTTGAAAAGAATGATGCAATTATTTTGTTGCGATTTAAGGGAGTCGTAAAGTGCTCGATCGATAAACCTCGAAAAATGTAATCTTAATTCGATTTTACGTATATGTCTTACGACTTTTAGAGAAATCGAAATTTATCTATAATTTCTTCAGACATTTTGTAACGTAGAGAATTATTTCACGATTGAACCAGGCGTGAATTGGGTCTTCCATATATTTTTTTGAATATTTAACCATTGGCATAGTCTTATTTGTAATTTCCCTATGCTAAATGCCCGCATTAATGAATGCCATAGGAAATGATCATATTGCGAACTTGACCGTTTGAAGGTGGATTCACATGACGTTTTTCAGCAACAATCCCACGTACTTGGACGTTCAAAACAGCCATGGCAAAACTACTGGAAGAGGTAGCAAACAAAATGAAGAAACTCAAAACAAACAAACAAACCAAGATATCATTCCCCAAGCATCGTTAAAATTCTGTACATGTCAATTTCCGCTGCCATCCGTTCGTTTCGCCATTTGTCAATACGTGCATTTTTCACGCTAATGAGTTTTCATCGATTTTCGCGTCCTCTCGCTGGTGAATTTAAGCGAGTAAAGGAGTTGCTTTGAAACGCAGCTGCCTGATTTCAGTTCGTTGCACGAGCATTATGCCCCGATGACTGCGAGATCGCTATCCCTGATTTTCCGCCGGTGATTGATGCAACTTGCTACATTTTCGAACACAATCTAGGCAGCACGCAGACGAAGGGAAAATGGCTATGTGTAATCTGCCACTGCAAATGCGAGCAGTCCTCTGGAACCCGTCGATTGAATGCATTCGCTAAGCAACACAGAGAATTCGAGATGACGCCTATACACATAGCGTGATATGGGAGAATGTCTATAAACTAGATTCATGATCAAATGGATGCAGATGCATCACTGGCATCAAGACAGGGGGGATGAAAATCGAATAAATACGATTTGGAAAACTGATCTTGTTTTCTAACATTTCAAAGTCTCCAATTTAAAAGTCTCTTTCATGATTGGCCCACGGAATTGAAAAGTTTCCTGGCCGTCTTATTACTCGGATTGACCGAATAACTATTGATAAGACTGATGGCCAAACAACTGTATGTTTCCCTGTTTTTCAAGTTACATGTCCCACTTCTCCTTATCTGTTGTGTATTTCTACTTCCTAATTCTTTTAGGAATACGTTAAAAGCGATGGTCAAATAAATTCGGTTTTTGGGACTTCATGGTCATAAATTTACCAAGACCCATTAACAAAATTACTGGCCATCAATGGACCATCCATTAGCCATTAGAATTCTCGGCGGTCCAGTCGGGTCTTGGCGTAATCGCATTGCATTACTCGGCCAACCAGATGTGTATACCCTATAACACAGTCTTAATGCAGTGGCGTTCAGCGTCTTCGCGTCTGCGAGTTTATCAAGCACTCTCTCTCTCTCTCTCTCTCTCTTTCTCTTTCTCTCTCAATCAGAAATGTAAGTTCCGACACTAGACAGCATCGTCGCAATTAGCGTCCCCAAGCAGCATGGACGATTCTGTGTCTGCCCCCCCCCCCCCTTGTCCATCTGGTCAGAGGCGATGCAATCGCGGAAATTGCTCTTACCGTTTCTCCGGCTGCAGCTAATCTAATTCCCGGCGAACACAAACCGCCTACAGACCGGAGATGCACGTTTTGATACAACCGGCTGCTGGAACCACTGGAGCACATGTGACAAAGTCGTTATTTTCAAGGAATTCGTAGATTTCTTTTTTATGTGGAAATATCATAAATACAGTGATAGAAACGAGGGTATCTCGACTTGTAATTGGTAAATTTTAATAGACCGATGAATACTAGATTCGGCATGGTTTTTCGCGAATGCTGAGACATTATTGATTGAGATAATTTCAGTACAAATAAATCCTAAAAACTGATAACTTATAAGTTGATGACAATTAGAGAGTTGACGCGCATTCTTATGTTGATGCTCGTTCGTGATACTTATGTCCGCGTGTGCTAATGTAAGTATGTACAAAATCACATTGCAACTATTAATATTAATTACCTGAAACATGGACAATTGATGGAAAAATGTCTTTTTATGCGGTCAAATTCAATATTTCTATAATCAACCTACGATCGGAGGTTCGTGGAATCATTACAAGTCCTTTCAGATTCGAATGCATTTCATGTTTGAACGAAAGTCTCAATAAACGTAAAAAAGCTAGATGGAAAATAGGTTATGATACATCAATGATTGTTCACTTCAACCTTTTAGAGGATAGCACCAACCTGGGCAACGACATTATTACATTTATTACATGAGTAACTCGATATGCGATGAATACGGGAGAAATAGAAAAAAACATTTTCTATAAACAAAATCTGGAAAAGAGATATACGACATATTTTATCACATCTGTGTTTTCTTAAATATTTTTATTTTCGATTGGCGCAAATTCGATTTTCACGATGAAAACTATAAAAAACTCTTTTTGTTTAGTATCGACCAGCTATTCATTTCGATTAATTGTTATATGGTTAAACAAAGTAAAAATCGTAAATCTTTTTTATTATGGAAATTTCTTATTTTTATATATTTTATTAAACTGTCAGTTAAGTGGAAAATCGACAATTATCAATTGATATATTGTAGATCTTTAATTCTTCACGGTTACAGTTATTTGTAGATATTTTTACTTAAAATGAAGAGCGTGGAAATCATACATTTGATACCGTTTTATCTTATATATATAAATTAGAATTATAGTTACAAGTAAGAATATAGTATTAAATGGGCATACTTACACCTCATGTAGTTGGAATAACTGCATTCAGGCACGTTTCATGCAGTCCTGTCAGACTGGGTTGTTAAAAAATCAGTACTATCATTATATATAGATATAATTAAAATACTTTATATATATATATGTATTAAATTACGTAAATTATCTAATCTACAGAAATATATGTAGCAATGACAATCCTGATTTTAAATTGCATACTGCAGCGATAAAATAGCTACATTTGTTGAAGTAAATGTCGACACCCTCCTTATGTATGAAAGAAATGTTTATATGTACAGAAAGTACCATAATAATGAGAATATTTTTAGGAATGTAAAGACATGTTGTAAATGTTCAACTTTATAATGTCTATAATTCTACATTATCTATTCGGTACAGAAAAAAAAGCGTATAATATATATGGATTTTAACTTTTATCTGATACATTTATCGAAATGTCAATATTAATGAAGATATAAACTTTAAAATTCGTGAAAAATCAATTTGAATAAAATTTAAAATATAATTGCAAATTTTCAATTCAGTTCATTTTTAATATTTTACAATATTATAATCGAATATCGTCGACTTCAATTCGAAAAATCGATTTTTACCCGACATTTTCTCGGAGGAATTCTGAATTCGCGTAGAAAATACGAATACGCCAACTTGAAACAGAAAATTCCGCATTCGCACCAGTGCCCCAACAGAGATCTATATCGATCGCGGAGGTACCCCACAGAGTACGGCACAAGATCATCGCGTTGAAATTTCTTTCTTTCTCGTTGATTCGGAACCGGTTTTTGTTTCAACGTTCCACAGACGTTTATTATTTTACGCGATTTGCATCTCAATATGATCATGGAGTGTATGTGCAGGGTTTGAAAATTTTGATTCTTGCACGTTTAATAAAGACAGCTGCAATTAACATCTTTCAACGATCATATCAATAGTATAATGTATGATTTTTTTGAGATTTATAGTTTTCTCTTTTCATTTTATTAAAATGCTTGAATATTTTCGTTTATCGTTTCTCAAATTAAAAAAAATTTATTTATTTATTTATTAATTTATTTATTTATATATTTATGTATTTATTTATATATTTATTTATTTATTTATTTATTTATTTATTTATTTATTTATTTATTTATTTATTTATTTATTTATTTATTTATTTATTTATTTATTTGATACATATATCGTATATATATATGCAAACATGTAATATCGTTCATTTCATGAAAAAAAAGCAATAAAATGTTTTTTAAATTCTTCAAAGTCGTGTTTTAGAGATCAATCTCTAAATTGAAATTGAAGTACTTGACAAAAAATTTCCTTAACGCGAGATAAAAATTGGCAATTCATAAAATTTACTATTTTATGGAATAAGAATGTGAGCCAATTAAACCAATAAATCGCTATGCGTCGTAAAACTATCGTATCAATATTCAGTTCAATGGAGAAGCGAGCGATGAAGCCAAAGTGCAATAAGGGTTTTTAACGTATTCGTGGACAAGCACATCACGTCATAGTACATAAAGTCTTTTGTCATTTTCCACGAATCGCTAATCAAACCTCGATTATGGCGTTTACGATCATCGATGCACAACGAATCGTACCTCGACCTTTCATCCTTTCTCGATAATCCCATATGCATGGCAATCCCTTTACACGTATCTGATATATTAATCCTACGTATATTGATCCGAATAACAGGGAATTCTGGAAGAATAAATTCTAAAAATTAATCTGCGACTAATGATTGGTCAGTGTTTTGCTAAGATTTTGTATTCCTCCAAATATAGATTGATTTTTAAGTATAGCGAAATGACATGGAGAATAATGAAAGTGATAAAATATGCAACAGGTGAAAACAGATCATGAATAAAAAAAATTGTCAAGCGCTACCTATATTTTCTTTCCAACTGAAAATCAATCAATCAAACAATCAGTCTTCCCTCTTGAAGTTCAATAACTGTACAGTGTATTGAGACTGTATGCATTAAAAATTGTCAAACGATGAAAAAACATGATTATATGCTTTAATAAAAAATGTGTTTATTTCATTAATTTTCTATACCAAATATTCATTTTTCTAGTATTTTACAATCGTGTCTTTCCATTTTTATTCGTTATAACTTCCGTTTCGAATATATATATACAATTTTTTTTTATTTCCATATAATGGTTACCATACTTCATAACAATGGGCTTTACATGGTAGTCCAAAACACTGGTATTTACAGGCCATTGGCAGAGGCTTATGAAGGCAGCAATGTCTGGTGCAAATACTCGGTGTGAAACACGGAGTAAGGAGACTTATTGGCTTTGGTCGAGGTGATAGAATGGAATAATTGCAACCGGGGGCTCTGCAAATAAAGAATCAGACAATTGTGTATTATTCATAAATGAGCTTTCATGTTTACGTTAATTTACATAATAGTCGATATGACAAAGACTCGTATTAAAAAAATTTCAATAACACATTGTAAAGAAGACGTTCAATTACCATCAAGTGAACAAATAATGAACATAACCTATTAAGAGCATACGTCATATTATCAATAAAAAAAAATTTCACTAGACAAATTCAGAATTCGGTAAAATCATTATCAAAAAAACGATTCGTCAATATTTTAAAAATGTTCGTAATAAAACAAAGTGTCCATCTAGTACTGTCGTCATTTTAATCGAAAATAAGAGTTGCGAAGAATTTGGCACGCACACCGGACATTTTGCAGATGGACCTGGACGTGGTCTCGGACATTCTGGTCTCGACCGCTTGGGACACCTTGGCATTTTTGCTATTTTTTTGGTTGCTTGATTATCGTGTTAAAAACTTTCCCTCGGGCAAATTTGGCGCCTTGAAAAATATCACTGGAAATTTTGAAATTTTAAATTTTGATGAGAATTTTGCTTTCGTTTTACGTAACGGGGTTTTGATTTTAGTTGGCATGGTAACGAGCATCATTAGTTTTCCTTTGACGTTCGATTAACTAGAGCATGGTGGTTCGATAAATCGCAAACGCGACAATCGAATGCGATTAAGGCAAGCGATTTTTTGAGGAAACATTTTTTAGAAAATTTCTTGTTATGATATTTATGAGAAAAATTCATATTTTGTGTGAATAATTTAATTAAATCGGATTTCATAAAATCACTATTCTTTTTTTTTTAACGACGATTATTATTATTCATTTGATTAGTCAAAATTATTAACGAAATGTTTTTATATAAATAATATATTCACAAATTCGTTTTGAAGAAATTATTACGATGAATTCTTTTCCAAGAATTCTCTTCCACGACTTCGTTTCGTCGAATTTTGTTGACGCATTTCTTGCAATTAAATATTTTTATCGAATTATATTCAACGAATTATTATCGACGAATCCTGTTCATCGAATTGTTTTAACGAAATCATTCTTACGAAATCATTTCGCGAAATTCATTCCAACGATATACTTAATAAAAATTTGTCTTCGGCGAATTTCTTTAAACGAAATCGTTGCGTTAAGACAAATTTTTCGACGAATTCTTTTAACGAATTTTATTCGACGAATCCATTTCGCGGAATTCTTTACAACGAATTTCTTGAAACGGAATTGTTTCGGCGAAATATTTTCGACGAATACTTTTAACGAATTTTATTCGACGAATCCTTTTTAACAAATTTTATTCGACGAATCCTTTTCGCGGAATTCTTTACGACGAATTTCTTTAAGCGGAATTGTTTCGGCGAAATATTTTCGACGAATTCATTTCAACGAATTTATTTATCGACTTCGCTTCATCGAATTATTTTCGACGAATTCTTTCCGACGAATTTTTTCAACGAAATTATTTCGATGCACTTATCTTATTATAATTAGCTTCGAATATTCTTTTTAGATGTTATATTTTTATAAATGACTATTACAGCTCTGTAGGTAGTACAGTGATCTCTCATTATTCATTAAAACCAAAAACAAAATTAATTGATCAGCTTCGAATGACGTTTGCACCAAAATAATAAGTAATTTTGGTTGTAAATTGGAATTTATAATCGTTATCATATTACAATTCGACGAATATTTTGAAGGGCTCGATTGGGTGAACTGACCTACCAAACAATCGACTTCTTTCCTTCACAGGTCTATTCAGATGGTAATGGTCGATTTACATATAGTAGTTTTATTTTTATTTTTTATACATTTTCCGCTTATACGCCAAAACACCTTCGGCAGTACTTTCGAAATGGCAAATTTGCTCCGAATTTCCGAGTGCATGCCAGGGCGGATTCAGCACTCGTGGGTGTAAGTTGTCGACTGAGGTTAAGGTCTAGGGTAACGTCTGCGATCTCGAACCCGAACCCACACCCGGCACTATAATAGACGCGCGTGGCACACTGCCAGCGGGTCTGCGTGCGAGCCGTTGTAATATCGGCGCTTAGTCACTCATCGTAGTATTCTCTTTGTCCAGCGATCTAATACATAAAGAGGCCGTGGTAGCAGAAATCTGAATATTTATGAGGACCGGATCGTGCCGGTTAATGCACCGGACTCTGCTGATGCACGCGCTAGGATTCTGCCGTCTTGCTCATTTTCTCCTATACTCGTCTGTTTTGTTTCATTTTCTTTTTTCGTGTCCTTTCTATAACGCAGGTAAAGGAAAACGTCAAACTCAGATACTTCCTTTTCTGATTTATAGATACAGAGAACACTCGGTCATTTTTATTTTCAAAAATCATTTGAAAATAATAATTGTATTGACAGTACAATAGACCAGTGAGAAAGAAATCATTGTGCAGTGACATCTAGCGGCGAACGGACAAATCTTCGGCGCTAACTGAGATTCATGCGTTGACAATGTTTCCTAACCTAGAAAATGTTAGATTTCTTTTATCGTTTCAATTATTGAGCAATTATAATAAAATAAAGTTGAAAATATTTTTTTCCAAAAATATCTTTTGTCTAAATCGCGCAGAATTCTAGTACATAAAATACGTATTCAACATTTTCACCGAATTCTAAATTGGTTTACATCTTAAAATATGTTTCTCATTACACGGTTGTTAACTAGATTTACGACGACTAAATATAAAAATGGCCGACATCAATTTCAATGACGCGTTGAATTACGCCCGGTTGCAATTTCTGCGGCGTTTTTGCCATTCGTAGCTCGCTCCTATTATTTCCCTTTTTCTTCATCGCGGTATTTCGCCCTTTTTATCCCTGACCCGGTAAAAGATTCTCAGCCATTCGCACTCGCCCTGAAAGAGACATTACTGCGCGCGAGTTTTTTAAAGAATCCCCCGTCGGTCCGAAAAAGAAGACTTTAGATTGTTAAGTGCTCGTCAAATATTGGCCTTGGAATGCGCCGTATTAAAGGTGTGACGGAAATTCCGTATGTGCCTTCGTACGTAAATTTGTTCACCAGCACTTACCGGAAGTGTCGAAGGTATTTAATTGTTTTTTTTTTTCTTTTGAGGGTGTGATACTGTGGAAATTTAGTAATTTTAGTGGGAAAAGATGATAATTGTTCATATTACTTTAATTCGTATTCAATTATATATATATATTTACTTTCCATTATATATTCTTTATTTAAAAAATACAATTAAATTCATTTTTTTTTAATAAAAATTTAAGAAAGAAAAAATATTATTTAATTTTAATAATATTATGTAATTAAATAATTAATATATTAATTTAATTTCAATAAAATCCCTGACTCGATGTTTAGTTTTAAAGTAGTAATTGAGCTTAATTAATTATTAATTAATTAAATTACTTAATTAATTACTTAATATAAAATACTCAACATAAAAACAAAAAAATATAGGATCGCACGCGATAAAACGTAAAAAAAAATCAATGCATTCTTTATCATTATTAAATTTTTTTCTATAATCATACATTTTTGTTTTTATTTCTAAATAACAATTTTTATTGCTTTTTTGGAAGTTTCATCGATTATTTCATTGTTTCTTGTTTATTTTTGCTTGTTCTAAATTTTCCAGATTTATTACAGTCAAAATTGAGCTTTTTTTCGTTGAAATTGTTTACCACTTATTAAAGAGTGAAATTGTGTTTTTTTATTAATCGAGAAATTGATTTTTCTTTAAGAACATTTGAAATATTGAATTTATTTGTGTATGGAATTATGACAACAAAAAAATCGTGAAATTTTACCCTTCGAGCTTTTGTTAAAGCTCTCTTCGGAATGATTTCTTGTGTTAATAAACTAATAAAAACTGACAAAATCTCTTATAACATGATTCAAATCCTCGCATGACTTCGATGATATACATAGAAAAGTGCACAAAATCGTAATTTAATAATTTTCCATGAACTAGAAAACATTTATTTTTTTTAAGTAAATTTGTATTAAAAGTGTATTTTTTTTTTTTTTT
>JAPYZR010002036.1:0-18484 GCA_030522945.1 Trichopria nigra
AAAAAAAAAAAAAATAACAAAATAAAGAAAGAAAATCTAAAAAATATGAAAACCAAACCTTAAAAAAAAAAAAAAAAAAAAATTATAAAGGTTAAAACCAAAATCTGTAACACAATACAATTAAAAAAAAAAGTTTACGAGACCCTGAAACATTTACAGTAAAGCAGTTAATTAACATTAAAAAAAATATCACTTGTTACATGATTGTTACACAATTGTCAAAATTGATATTTCTTCAAAAAAGTTTGGAATCCAAATCCTAAACAAATTTTTTTTGTCTCTACAAAATGAAACATTCCTTTTTAAAATTGCAAAAATTTCATTTCCAAAAGAAAAAACATCTGAACAAATCTACAAAACACTCAGAAATATATAAAAATAATCGAATGAAACCATTAAAATAAACACGATAATTAAAAAAAAAATTTATTTATGCATATATAAATTTCAAGAGCTAAACTTAAAAAACATACCAAAACAAGAAATCCATATTTCGACCGTAAATCAAAAATATAAAGTCAGTCAAACAAATAAGTCGAGTAACAGATGCAACGTAAACACAATATACCCGGTGAGAAAAGTAAGTTTTGATGAAGAAGTATCGTACCGTAAATCATCTCCGATTGGAAATATTTTCGCCCGAGATCGCACGAAGAATCCCGATGACGTCACGGTTCGCCAAGTTGCAATCCCGTTAATCGGTGACGTTACATATATACATATACATACGTTTCTTATTATCGCCGATGTATTTCGTGTTTACTCTTCTGCGAGAGCATGTGGTCGATGCACTTTTGGCCCGTACCGCTTGTGTTCATTGAATTACTTGATTTAATTGGACGCCACTGCATTATCACGTTTGCGCGTGTTCAAGGGAAACGCCGTTTAGTAAAAGCGATTGGCGACGTGCATTTGCCGGGACATAAGGGCAATTTTTCGCTTGATCTCCGGATACAAACTTTGTTTTCTCCCCGCTGTTTGTTAATCCCTGGTGGGGTAATTGGGGCGATAAAGTTCAGAAATTCATTGAAAAATCGATTTTAAAAGAATCCCAAAGTAAAATGGGGAATAACAAATAACTGGATTGAAAAGTTTTAAAAATATTATCATTACGAATTTGAATTCGGAATTTCTGGCGACAATTCATTTCATCCTCGACTTAATGTACCAAATAATACGATGATGACGTTCCAAACGCTGGCGTCCAATGAAAATAACGATTTTTTTGCGGCCTAGGACCGAAAAATACTATTTTTTAACATCTGCTTTATTATTGAATAATCTTTTATGCTACAATACATTTTATGTTAACGCATGTATAATGGAAATTTTTCTGCTCGATTAATTACGAGAAAACATTAAACATTAATGTATATATATATATATTTATCACTTAATTGTTATACATAGAAAATAACTTACAGAATTGATATAAATCATAAAACAACCTCTATTAAATTCTTAAAATTAATGTACTCAATTAACATTTATTCATTAAATCACAACACGCTACTTTTATGCCCTCGCTAAAAGTACCCCCTGCGCGGCACATCGTTATCGGAGTCAATAAAATCGTACAAGCGCGAATGTACTCGGGAAGGGCAAAAAGTTGCATCGATCATTGTCGGGTGACCCGATCTGAGTGAATGGAAAACGAAAACGTGACCGGCGCCCGTCAGAATGAACATTTTTTTTTTATTATTATTACCTTCCCTTTTCTGTTTCGCATATGATGCGTGGATGCGTGTAGTGGAGGGGATTGACTGACAGATGCCCGTGGATCCTCGCGATGTCACGCATGAATATGTTAATACGCGCGACATCTAACGTTTTACCACGATATGTGCGATGATTGATTGTACTAGATGCGTTTTTTTACAATACCTCTTTATTATCTCGTGCTCAGATAGGTACCGGACGTTGATACCTATCGACCTTTCAGGATCGTTACAACGCGAGCTCTCGTTGTGTTAAACATGCGTAAAAATCTCAAAAGTATAATAATACATTTCATATTTTTAAAAATAATTTATACTTTTGCTACTTCCAAATAAAATGTTGATAACATTATTATGATTATTAAGTATATTATTATTACAATTGATCAATTAGAAAAAAACATCAAATTTTTTCTACGTACCAAAAACCTTACATTTTCTTATTTTTTGTCTCTTTAACGGTCGAATTACGTTCGGATATGCGTTCATTAATGTACGTTTTTTAATTTAGCATATGTTGATTAGAATTTTGTATAGCATCGCTCTCAAAAGCAATACGAAAACGTCTATTTTACGTCCTGTTATAGAATAAAAACTGAAACAAAATAACAAAATGTAGCATTAAAACATTTGTAAAACCTATTTTTTACAAAACATGTCAATTCAGGTCAATTTACTATTCCGAAGCAAAACAAAAATACAGATAAACCCGCTTCTCTTTAAATTCCTTGCACTCTTCGAAGATTGAAAATTGAGGCACTTTTTAAAAAAAGTGAATTTTCACTTTTTATAAATGACATTTTACATTTTTTCGAGTGTAAATTCTTCGAATAAATTAAAAATACTGTGAAACTTCATTCGAGAAAGCGTGAATTGACATTCTTAAAGACAGAAACGTCACACTTTTAAAAAAGTAACTCAATTTTCACTTTTCAAGAGTGACAGCAACAGATCACATTTTGTAATGTTCATCGCTATATTCCGCGAGAAATTGTGTATCTTTCTTTTGTATAATAGTTTAAGTCAAAGTTCTTTAATGTTATGAAAGAAAGAGTTTAAAATGAGGAAAGAAAAATAATGGGGTACAATTTTTTGTAACGCATCTTTTCAACCGTAACTCTAAATTTCACTCTATGCAAGGAGTAAAAAATGGTGCCACGTGTTTTAAAGCGTGCATTTTTACACTCTAAGAGTGATATTTCACTCTTTCTGGAGTCTAACATGAATCGCACTTTTAAAAGAATGGCCCAATTTTCTAGAGTGCAACTTGACTCTTTGAAATTTTAAGACTATGTTCGGGAATATTTAATCTAGACACGTGTAGATATATTATCATTCAAAACAAAAAGTATATACAATTAACATATTACTTTACCCTTTTCATAATGGTTCGCAAACTTGGTGCTCGAGAAATATAATTATCATTTGTTTATATCTGTTATCATTTACTGAAAACTATTTCTTATTTTTATTTTTTTTTACTATATCTTAAGTTTGTTATATATACATGTGTGTTCTTATATATAGGTTCTTAAGTTCCTATGTATATATATATATTACACTTATAATATTACAAATTATAATTATAAATCTGCTACTGATAAGAAGAAATTCTGATTGTGTTGATATAAGATTAATTCGTACTAATGACAATTTAATATTTTCGAGATTTGTCTTCTGTTACATTTATATATATATATAAATGCAATCAGAATTTCTTCTTATCAGTAGCAGATTTAGAATTTGTTATTTTTTACAATTACTTTACCATTTTTTCTAACGGTTCGCAAACTTGAAGCTCGAGAATTATAATTATAATTTGTAATATTATAAGTGTAATATATATATATGTTAGAAACGTATTATATATATATATATATATATATATATATATATACATGACGAACATTGAAAATCCTTTTCAATTCCCCATTCTGATGTCAATTTTCCTGTGAAAAATGTTTTTTTTTTTTTAATTTAGAATTAATAGTCGTTTTTTAAATTATTTCAATAAATAATTTTTGTTGTAAACGTAACATTTTTTTCAAAAAAAATTATACTTTCTTTCTTCACAATGGCAGTTAAATAATAAAAATTAAAAAATGTAAATTATAATAAAACATTTCTCAAGAGAACTTTATTAATTCGCCGCGCTCGAGCTCCACCTTAACAATTAATAAATCTTCTTAAATTGACAATGTGCAAACAAATAAAAAAATAAAACTTTTAATTAAAAATAAAATTCTTCAAGGTAAATTAAAAAAACTTACAATTTTATATAGGTATATGAACAATATAACCCATAAACTTTGATTATTACAATTAACGTTTTCAAAAATTCCAACAAAAATAATGACAAAAATTTCTCGCATCACAACAAAGAAGGTCAATTTCCCTAAAAACGTCTGACATCTACACGCGTGAAAATTATTATTATAATTTCATTAGAGGCACGCGCAACAATCCCGATCACGATTCATTAGCGCGGCGAGCATCGTAAATAGCAATTACTTTCATCATTGTGCGGGAATTGGGAATATAATCAGTGCGCACAATGGCAAACGTAAAAAAAAAACGTTGGCAGCACTTATTCATCCGACAGGATATATCGCATTGCCTATATATGTACATGCGGTTGTAGATTATCCGATGCATCGTCGATCGATCAATTATTATCAGATCGGAGGCTTGACATCGATGGATACTGAATGGAACCAAAATCGCGATAACTATATCTAATGATCGTATAATAGAGAATTATTGTGGTCTTCATCGCGCGTTTCATTCGTATTTCGATTTAATCCGGGGTTTCGTTTGAATAGGACATTTTTGACAAACAGAATTTCGCTTTAATACAAATTTTTATAACGATTTCATTGGGTACACTGAAAATTAAAAAAAAAAACTGAATATCACGTCATTGATCAGTTTAATTCTGTTAAAAGCAAACTTTTCTCACACCATTTTGGCATTTATATTTTTATGATTATACAATTTTTTCATTCATTTTATTATTTGTTACAAATAATGAAAACATATATTACGTACAATGTTGAATAGTGCAATACAGAGGAAAAAATAAAGCTTATCAGTTTGAAAACCCCATACGCAGCTGCCAATAGGCACCGAACGGAGAATAACCAGTAAACCACACACATTACGCCTGCTTTTTTTTTTTTTTGTTTTTTTTTTTTGTTTTAATGCAATATTAATGATATTTTATGTCAATCGGATCAATTCTAAGATTTTCTTTCAGGTTACAGAAGTCCATCCCGTCTGCCATTGGACAAGTCCATTTTTGGATGCTCGACCTTGACACCGTCGATAGATTGCAAGATGAAATGAAAATTGAGAAAAACAAATTTTTTCATTCCTTAATCTTGTAATGTTGTAACATCCTCGGAAAATTGCGTTATACTTATTTTTAATATAAGAGCTGATGAGAAACAAAAAACCTTAAAAAAAATTTTTGTTTTTAACCCTTCTGAGGGTTTAAACTACAACCTTAAAATAATTCAATTAATTATATATTTAATAAATAATTAAAAAAAAAAACGAATTTCAACGTATTGAAGCGAATTGAATTGACAGTCTACACATCACATGATATAATCATCGATTGAAAGAATTAAGCCAAACAACTCCCGTAATACTGAATTAATTGGAAGTGTAGAATTTGAAAAAAAAGTTTATATTTCGAACCAAGTATCGCAATCAATAACAAACATAACCCTAACCCAGCAACGCCCCATAATCCGCATTTATGCCGATAAAATAAACGCTTCCACCACGTGGGCATTATTACACCGCGCGAAATAAGAATGACGTTTGTCCATTACGACCCTCCCCGTATAATGCAGCCCCGCGCATTTAACAGTCGGTATATTCTCCCATTTCATAATGACATATTCTCGACCGGCTCGAAAGAGGCAGGTTCGTGAGGTTTTTTTGAAAGGACATCGAAATCAAAAGAAAATTAATGACAACCGCCACCGGCGAGCCGTACGTGCTCTCGCAGCGTCCTGCAATGATATACTTTACAAGATCCCGCATCATGAAAAAAGAAAGACAAAGGGCGAAAACGGGAGAGGGAGAGAGAAATGAACCCCGTGCAAGGGGTACTAAAGGAAGAAGTAGAAATAACAAACAGTCTCCGGTAATTTCGGGGGATTGGCTTTCGAGGGGTTGACATCGATGTGATATATGCGCCTCGTGGCGAAAGAGGTGGAGGAGGTAAAAAATACTTTAATTACATACGCGGGGTGATTTTTTTTACCTTGGGCTGGATTCAAGATAATGCGAAAGGATCGAGCAGAAAACTCTCTCCGATGGAGAAATGAATGCCGTGCCGTTGCGTGTTGCTCTGATGATTAGTGACTCCAGCTTCGCATCGACGAATTTGTATTCAAACGTGATATATGATATTGATTTTGAGGATTGATGCCTTAAATACGCGTATCGCGTTTCTCATTGCCGATGATGCATTTCGCATGCCGATGATATTTATTATCGAAGCAGCAGGATCATGAAGCGTTTCACCATCTTTAAAATCGTTGTTGTATTGTACCTATTTGAAAATTAAATACTATTCCAAAAACAATTCTAAAATCGAATTTGTTAATAGGATGCAACTGATGACGTTTCGAACGATATATATGTATCCTATATACTTATCAAATTATAGTAGATTAGAGTAAACATGACAATTATTTTCCCATAAAAGATACATCAATTCACCGCTGATGACTATATGCTTTTGTCGATAACCGCAAAGTCACGATACCCATAATAGATCAAATACCAACTATACCACTGGCTAAATGGAATCATCAATGGCAATAATATTCATGAACACATTCTGTATTAATATTCCTCTAATATCTCCAATTTAATTCTCGGATCACGCATTTGTGCCTCTCTATAGTATACTTCTCACGCGATTTTCCCACGCGGCTATGACGTTGCCACGGCTCGCATCTTAATCGGAAGGCGACTTACAAAATCATCGGTCAGCTTTGGAGATGTCATTTTAATGTTAAACCCCACAGATCCCCTCCAGCCTTTCGGGTGCATTCGATGAACTGTGAAATCGATCGATTCTCTAATCGCTTGAGTATAAACTGGCACGTGCGACCAAAGCGATTCGAGCGAATTCATCTGAAAATGACTGGCTTGTTCCTACTCCCTCGATTCGTCCTTTGTTTCTTCCAGCTATACATACGGTTATTGTAGTCGTACATATAGACGCGCGACACGGCAGAGTGACCACAGATTTTTAACTGCCTGTGACGAAACGATTCGATTTGACGTTAGTACGAGTATGACGCGTGAAGAATCTCGTTCATTCATCTTCGAGTATATAGCTTCACGCGGAACCAGAAATGGACGCTGATGAAAGATATTAATCGTTTGCCAGAATCGGATTGATGGACCGGCACGATGTGACTCACTTGCCCTTTGCAACAATAGTGTGGACTATATAGTTTAAGGAGTTTTTCATTCATTCCCTTTATCGACAAATGTTAGGTTAGGTATATGAATCTTGACTCGGTTGCTATACTGTACCGCCTGATGATTCACATTTCTCGACTTATCAAACCATGATACGTTTCTGTATCCTAGTTGGGTCGAAGCCCAGATAGCAATAGGACGTCCGTTGTACGTCCAGTTGTCACCGGCGAGTCTGGATGTCCAGATTTCGTCAATGGACGAATTACCAAAAGATTGGAAGAACGTGCGGAGGTCCATCATTGCATGTCGAATTTCTCCGACCAAGAGTCTTGACGTAGTTGGAATCGATTCCTTTAGGTTCATCTTTTGCTTCGTCATTTATTTCCAGTGCATATAGGTAGTCCTTGGCGCCAATCGTCGGGCCCAAAAACGTAAACCCAAGATATTAAGCATCAGTCATCCACCGTTAACAATTTTAGAGAGTTCTTGACGGATTCAAAATCAGATGTACCAAATAGAGCCAGCAACAAACGACAATGACGGCCGAATCCAATATTGGCGAAAGGTCATTATGACGAAAATGCATAAAAGCCCGTAAACAATAATCCCCTCGGCAAACTCGATGCAGACTTCCGCGTGATGTCCGGCCGTATATAGGCGCGAAGGTAAATAACGCGAGCGGGAGAATAACAGGCGCGCGAGAAAAGAAATAATAAACAGTCCTCGTAATTTCGGGGGAACGGCACGAGGGGTCGACGACGTCGCCGTGATATATGTATGTCGGCTATACGGATCGCGGCATATGTTGTGCTTTTGGCGATGCGTTCGCTTTAGCCGCTTGAAAGCGTGCGTGCGCCCAAGGGCCGGGAAAAAGGCGACGTGCCCGATTGCCGCATTTGCATAGCCATATTTCTTCCCTCATTACCATTATTACGAGTATTTGGGCATTGTGCCGTCGTGGCCCATAATGCTCGAACGGTGTCGCGTTGACATTTGCATCGCGACAAAGAGAGCATTCACGCCTCTCCTCTCCATCTCGAGTGGTGAACGAAAGGCGCCTTCCGGGGTCCAATAAAAACACACACACAAACACACACGTACATATATATACAATGCACGAACCAAAGCGACAGAGAAATTCGTGAAGTGGCTGCCGAATGAAATCAATTATCGATGCACCTCCCGACGCATTAAGAGCAACTTTTAGCCGACTCAGGGCCGGATGACATTTGTGCGGGCCCGAATGCCGGGTACAACGATTGTTGATAATTAAAATGCGATATTTCGTGCGAACCCCTTCGAAAGAAACGTGATGAAAGTATACGCAATGAAATTTTCATACACGTGATATAATAATATAAATAATAAGATAAATAATTTTCATACGTGTATATAATACCTGTATATATACAGAGTGGGCCATTTTAATCGATCCACCCAAATATCTCAAAAAGTAATCGATATGCAAAAAAAAATTATTTAAATAAAAGATGCTCAGGATAATGAGGCCCATCTTATGGCATTATTGGATTTGACCTTGTTGTTAATTTTCAAGGTTATTCCTTATAATTTATAAGGATGTGACTTTTATAAGGTTATTAAATAATGGTAAAAAAAAGGAATTTCCTTTAAAAAAAAATCACTCTAACCTTCAGATGTCCTTGAAAATTAACTTTAAGGTCAAGATGCTCAAGGTCGTTGGCCTCCAAACCTTACATCCATTCGCACATAATCCTGAACAGTTCGAAGAAAACGGCTTCTGGACGATTTTTTTTTTAATTTTACCTTTATTTGACCTCCTGAAGGTCACATTCTTACAAATTAAATTCCCGTTCTTTTCGAAACCGATGTCAGAAATTTGGCTTCCCATTAAAAAAAAAAAACACTTTGACCTCCAAATAACCTTAAAAATTAATAACAAGGTCAATCCAACAATTTTTCTTGAAACTTTTTTTTTTTGTATTGCGCTTACTTTTTGAGGTATTTGGGTGGATCGATTAAAATGGCCCACCCTGTAAATACGTGTAATATATACATATGTAGGTGTACGTATAAGTATATATATGTATCTACTTTGAATAAAGAATGAAAATTTCTGAATAAACCGAATAAACCAAGCGATATAATAAGCTGGGAATTGTGAATTATTGACCGAGTACTATCTCATTTTCGTTTTTTTCGAATAAACTTCATTATGAGAGTTAATCATCGAACAGCAAGATGCGTCGCGGTTAGGACCACCTCCCAGTGTATATAATGTTCCTCGCGTACATTATGTGTATATGCATAGGACGTCACAATATCCCTATATATCCGACTTCTCGGATCATACAATTCACGAGGTGTACGTCCCACGCCGTTTACATAATATAATATATATATATATACGAATAGGCAGATCAAATGTCGATTCAAAGCTCACGGGCCTACCGTTCCTGTTTCTCGAGTGCGTGGTTCGATTATCGTCTCTCACCTCCTTTGCGTTTTCGCTTTTCGCTTCTTACCATTTCAGGTAAATTTTCGACTGATTTATAGACGAATACAATCTATGCGTAATTTCAGTGCGATTTATAGGATTTACTATCTCGACGCTTCTTTTTTCCACTTAACGCCCTTTAAAATTCGCCTGTAAATCATTACTTTTCTTTGACTATATACGTGCGCAGTCAAACAAATAAAGTTTCGATTCTGACTATATACACAACATTTTGACGTAATAACGTTCGTTTCGGTAGGGGTATGCTGTTAGCCAAAGTTACAACTTTCAGCAGTTCCATTAGCCACCAAATTCGTAAAAAAAGATTAAGATGCACTTAAAAAGATAAGATAATATATACGCGGTCTACTTGAGTGTCATCAGATTATTATCAGATTAAAGATGCGAGAACAAAATTGATTTAAGTAGGTCAAACAAAATAATTATATATCATAAATAAAAAATAGCGTGATCAAAGATCTGATTTAATCCATTAAAAAAAAAATAACACGTAAACTATAAAGCTACAATTTATTATGACACTTCATGAGGCATATAAATCCCCCCCTGATGGAATTGTCAAGCCCGAAAATGATGCATATATCTTTTGCGGCCGTTACGGAAAACTGGAACTAACGCCGAAACCTACTTGCGCATAATTACCGTATAGTCAAAAAATATATCATCCAGAGCGCACGGCACTCGCAGTATTTATTATACCGCCTGCATATAATGACGTTACAATCGAACATATGTCAGTTCTACGTGAGTCAATTTTTAATCCGGTTAAAAGGGGGGGCCTCTGCCACTGTAAACAGACATGAGCGGTTAGGTCTATTCAATTATGCATTTCGTTCTGTCGGAATCCTCAAACATCCTCAAACATGGGGATTTCGTCGAATATGCGATGATCTCTCCATCGTCTCTGTATACTTTTTTTTTGCCCTAGAAAATATCGAGATTGATAAAATATAATAAAAATTATATATAAATTCAATTTGAAAATAAATTATATTAAAATCTTTTAAGTTGGCCTTTGATTTATATTTAAAAGCATTGCGTTCAGGGGTCATCATCACAATTTCACTTGTGGCTTCGTAAAAAAACTTCCGTAATTCCTCAAAAAAATCTTGAATAAGGAAACTTTCGAAAATTATCATCTCCACTCATAAATATCCCACGGTTACGCAATTAGGTTGATGACCCGTCAACGCCTACATCTCGCGCTCTGCTCGTATACAACAGTTCTTTGAAGCTGTACTCCCTCTCGTGATATATTTCACTTGCTACAATGAAACGTATCTTATCAGTTTTACGACTAGTCTCAGATAAAATCGCAACGTTTGAGCGTGACGCCGCAATGAAGGAATTGAAATGTAAAACCTCAAGGCAAATCGGCGCTGTATCGCGAGCTCGCCGCCTGTTTTCACCCCCCTGGCCGAGACGAGACCACATTTCGAATATCTCAGATCGGATCGGAAGATGGCTTACGCGTGCCGGTGTATTGTATTTCTATAAGCCGATTTACGCTCCTTTTAAAGCAAAATTTCGACCCCATAATGGGATTTTGTAGAATCATCTCGTACCTTTTCAGGCGAACACGCAAGATTATTGCCGTGACTATTTCGACTGGTGCATAAAAAAAAAAAAATGTACCTCGATCATCCGTCTTTTCTACGTATTAATTGCACTGTAGGGATTGAGATTAGAGCAGTTAGACTTATTTGCTATTTAACCCTTTGTTAATAAAAATTGAATTCATGGTCAACTTTGCCGTTTGCTGCGTTAAAAATGACGGGGAAAAAATCATTAATTAATTGAAATAGATTTTAAACCCAACAACTGGCACTAGTGAACTCAACGACCGAAACGGTCGTTGGTGCGTTAATGGGATTACACAATTTAATCATCGTAAAGAGCCGTCCGACAATTGAGTGACGTCATTCTGACGAAAAATTCACTTCATTGCTCATTCACGCCGCGAGTCAAACTGCCGGCACATAAAAACCACGTGTAATTCAATATTGTATTATATTCCGTTGCGGCTTCCGCGTCGCCATTTGTTTGGAAAATCATGTGTCGGCAACGCAAACTCCATCTGTCTTCACGGTTATATGGGCGCGCGTGGTTGCCGGTGATTCAATGCGCCGTGTGGGTCGCAGACACCGCCCGAATTTGGGCATAAGTGCTAATTATGCAAATTACGCTCAATTAGCATGTTTTCATTAACGCCGTGGTCACTCGGGAGATACATAGGTAACTATACAGATAGTTGCGGCGCCCATATAATTCTCCTCGTCTCGTAAATGGAAGATGATGGCCGGCGATTTCGCTGAAACGTAATTACCAATGTTTTTTGATCGCTTGCAAAATAGTATAACATCTTTGATGTAGGGGAATAATGCTACCTTCGTGAAATCACCTTCGATGCACGCTTGCACAAGTGATTATTACCAGTATTCCTTCGACCCGGATCAATCCATACGGACATGGGTGGTCCACGGAGTTAATCCCGTCAATTACCCCCATCTGAATGTGCAGCTACTTCCTACGCCAGTTAACAAAAGAATGGGCTGGGAAAGAAAGTTTCCTTACAATGTTTGAAAAAGATCTTAGTTTTTCTCGAAGACATTTAATAGAGATGATTCCGTATGTCGGGTACGGAATCTAAGCAAGCTGACTTTGATAGGGTATCTGCTTATTACATTTCGTTTATGATTCGCGGTTCGCTTTGGTATTGTTGTCAAATTTCGTGAAATTTTTGTACAGCTTCATTCGACTACGTACAATTTTTTTTTTATAAACAACGTGTGCCATTTCCTCTGTCCATTTCTTCATAACTCGCCTAAATAATTGCAAACTCATTCGGGCATTTAAGACTGAAATGAGAATCTCAAGCCATGCCAGAGCTAATAACTGAAATGATAACAATCATTATCGTCGTCATCGCCATCATCATCGTCATTTAAAAAATCATATACTGGACTCCAACTATATACTCCGCGCCGGCACTCGGTAAATTCGCAACGGCCCCCCAACCGAATCGGAACAAAAAAACCGTCCGGCACGTACCGTTGAAAAAGCACCGATCCGAGTCAATAATCCTCCTCGTCCCGTTGCCGAGTTAAGAATCGTCTGATTACCTGTGCCGTTCGCCACCGCCGTGTAAAAACATCCTCTTCTTCTGCTTATTCGGCTTATATATAGGAAATCGAGCCGCGTATCGAATCGATAGCCGTCCCGGTGAAATTACGGAATCGGAGGGAGGGTGGCGCGAGAGAAATTGCTTTACTGGCATTATCGATCCTATCTTCATTACGTATCCATCTCACTGACTAACTCGCATGCAAAAATACGTACGAGACACATATATATACGTGGCTCGTGAGTATTACGGTCAGTCAAGCCGTTCAGCCTGATTTGTCCTCGATACTCGTCCAATTCAGTGCTGAGTATGGCTCTTTAATGAATCGTTCTTGGACTTTGATAACGTCACAAGTCTGGAAAGCTCATGGAACTCGTAAGTACCTGATTGATCAACTGATTAAAAAATTCCTAATCCAATCTCAATTCCAATCCCACTTTTAATCCCTCGTTCTTACCCAATTAGCATAGGTTAGTCCATTTCATTTTATGTCAACCCTGGTACAATGGACGCCCAATTGTCTACTTACAATGGACGCATAATGGATGAATATTGATTACTATATATTGACTATTGTCAAATGAATGAAAACTCATATCTAAACACCCAATATGCATCCAATTTCTGTCCATTGACGAATGTTCAAAGATTGGACGAATAGAAATCGATCGGAAGGTCCGTCCGACGTCTAGTGCTAATTGGGTATAAGTAATATCAAACCCTTAGAAAAAACCTAATGAGAATATGGAGACATCTGGTCAAGATGCTGGTCAAAGGATTCCCAACCTAAATCACCGTCGACTCTTTAATCGCTTCCTGGTGCGAACAGCAAGGTGGCATAAAAATACTTCGACAATATAAATAGAGTATCCGGTGTTTTGAAACGCTGCGGCCCCTTCTTACTTGAGATTCGGTTTGTCGACCTTGTTCCGAGTCGAGTTTCTGCCCCGACAGCTGTCATCTCATTGCCTATATAGTCACGAAAAGATAGCAACGGAACCTGATGCTAAATCCATCGGCAGCTTGTAACAAATCCGGCGCAACATTTCCCTTAGTGTCACGATAAAAGTTTACGCGTACTGGCCGACAAAGCTTTTCTATTCCAGAATATTTATCGGGTACGGTTTGATATCTGATCAAAGTCTTTTTAACGAACAAACAAACATTAATCAAAGTACATTGATACCTTTTTTCGGATAAATTGTAGGATTAATTAACGACGATAAAGTTTCGAACGAGTCAGTCTCGCTACATATCAACTATATATAATTGCCAATAAATCGTCTGCCAATCATCCTTTTCAGCCTAAGCCCGCATGGTGGAAGGAACTGAGAGTGTCGGCGTAGCAGCTGGTGCATTGATGGGCACCCATGTATTCGTCACTTCTAATAGAACAGACATTTAAAGTATTCTTGATATTAAAATCAGCACTGGTACCCTCATTTTAAAGTTCGGATCAATAAACGAAAAAGCAAACGTAACAATCCTGATTCATTTCATGTTGGCTCGTTAAAATTAATAGATTAAATTGCATTGAATGCCTCCTGCCCACTGTCCGGTTGCCCTTTAAGTCCGATGTTTACGCAAGAACAAAACATAATTTATGTCACAGGCCTGCGTTAAAGTGAAATAAGTTTTTTTTTTTCGACGAATCAGGGTAATGTCGTCCTTCGCTTTGAATAAACACATAGGCCTGCCGTTATTGCTTAATCCCGCTCGGAGGACCAAACGTTCAAGACTGTCACTTAACAGTTACCGTGGCTAAACCAATATTTGCCGAGTTCTCCCTCTCGCATTCGATTCCCTACTCGTACTTATTGCCGGGAATTAATTGTCGACACGGCCCACGATTCCGCATCCATCTTTCTGCATCTGCGCATCTTCGCTATATCGAAATCGCTACATCCGTATCTCTCGTATGTGATCTCTCGAGTTTGCCTTCCCTTCATCTTATCGAGCCTTCGTCACGCGATATGGGGTCGAGTTGATCTCGGGGAATGATGCATGAAAGACAAAATCTATCCGTCATATACGTACCCTCCCCGTTTGTAACCTTTATGGGATGGTACGTGGGATATGTACTGTCGTGTACCCGTGGACCCCCGTCCCTTCTCTTTCCTTCCTCGCCTCCTCCTCTCGGAACCCTGCTCCACGGTAATCACCCCCCGTTGTTGGCGGCCAATCGTATTGTGGTTTTATTGAACGCGCGTACACGTCGCAACAACAGGGATTACGAATTCCGCAGAGGCACTTTTCCGTACGAATCGTGCCGTCGTAATCCGCACGCGACTCGTAATGACGAATGCGTAATCTCATTTGCGAATCGCGCTCCGCAATCACGGAACGTGTCCGGTAACTTTCCGAGAGACAAATCAGATTGTCGGAATTTTATTTGCACGTAGCCGGTCAATGCCTCGTTTTGCCCGACGATGCGTGATTTCTCGATAGTGTATGGACCTTCTTGGGGGGGCTTTCGGCGCTCCGCATTGTTATCCCGGCGATTGGCCTTATGTCGCGTCGACGGAAAAGTGCGCCGCATGCGGTCGCTTTTAAGGTATGTTTGATCGACCGCCCGCCGGTTTAATCTTGAAATTGATGTTTTCATTATTGCCTGGACATTTATGACTTCAATGGCCGGTGGACGCCCGAGTATACGCACAAAGAAGAACTGAAGGGGAACCTTTATTCAGAATATCGAAACAAGATTTTAATATTTTGATATAGAACTCGTCGACGAGTCGATTATAGAACAAACTTGAGATGCAACTGTTGTTCAATGGCCGAACAAAAAAACACCGTTTTTGAACGTCACGTTATAAAAGAAATAATTCTTCCTATATACATTCCTGGGTTGTGGGACTTTTTATAATACGCGAGAGAGATCGGTCTAACGTCGTGACATTTGGATTTCGTTCATCAACACGTGCAATTCATGAATGAATCTTAAGCGTGTATGAATACGTAAGCGAATATGAAAGAGCGAGAGTCGGAAAGATGGCAAGGAACGACAAGATGCCGGAAGACAAAGATAGCGAGATGAATACGAGGAGAGACGCATCTTGATTCATCGGTCTTTTTTACGAGTCAAACCAAGGTTCGCTGCTGAATCAGCGTAATCGCTTCCTTCGATGACCAACGCTGAGAACTTCCATCGTCGGATAAAAAAGTAGAGCACAATTAAATGCTGTTTTACATTTTTACGGCTCGCCTGAGGTCGTTATTACGCGTTGTCGGCAAAAACATTTCCTCCCGTTTATTTTTTTGTCACTTCCTTCTGGTTTTCCTTCGCGAACGATGCGCAACGAATCTCGAATTTAGGTAATTAGGTTCAAGAGCCGGGATTACACGATCATGTTCGCTTTATTGCCGGTTAAATTAGCGTTTAGTTTTTCCGACTTGAAAGACTTTCCCAGAGTAATAGAATGGAAATTGTTTGGCTACGAACAATATGGATGTACTACTACCGTGTAATATATACATATAAACGAAATGTAATTTTCCATTTATGATAATAATATTTCAGTTTGATAAAACATTCGTAGTTTTTACTTTGAAGAAATACTTTTATTCGCTAATTAAATTTCCATAATAGTGTTTTGTCAGTGACTGCTGGGATGTAAAAAAAAAGTAGTTATTGAACAATTCGGCGTCATCCATTTGCACAGTAGCATTTATTGGAAAAAAAATGAATAATATATATTGAACTAATTATTACTATTCGTGTAAAATGCAACGCAATTCCTAGCAAATAATAATTAGGAAACACCCCGAAAAAAATTCGTGTCATTGTTCTAACCCAGTACACGATAAAGTTTAGCTCGTATATGGTAAATTTGAAAAAACAGCAACTTAAATCAACTATTTTTCTACGAAAATAAATTAAAATAAACGAATAATTGCCCGAGAAAAAATCGAATAAACTGCACTCTTTCAGACGATACGTTGAAAACAATTCGTTTATCTGAAACGATTCGTGCATATATGTATAGGGTGTCCGAGAACTGGTCACTTCAGGAGGTGATTCTTTATTCGATGACCATATACCGGGCGGTTTTTCATAAAAATACGGTATACTGCAAATTCTTTTATTTCTTAGAATAAATGAATTCATTTCCAAAATAATCATTAAATTTACCGCAATTTAAATTTATGACATCAGAAATTTGTTTCTGTATTTCTTAGCTGCCAAACTTATTGGAAAATTCGAAAAATAGAAAATGTTCCACTAATATAAAGTGGCATAATTTTTGTTCTGACAAAAACATTTTCTCCTACGAATTTCTAAATGTACAGCAAATGTTTCCAGTATGAATAAAAACATTATTCCATGTATGGGAAATAATGTTATAAAACAAAAATTATTCAACTTTATTAGCACAACATTTTTCCGACAGATACAACCGAAAATACAGAATAAAGCCATATTTTTCGTAATTTCGATCTCGTAAACTTAAATCGTGGAACATTTAATGATCATTTTCGAACCCAGCATGACTAAATTGGTATGATTTCATTATATTTTAAGAAAAAAAAAAATATGGCGCTATACCTTTTTCAGATGAAAAATGCGTCGTAGGTTCGAATTTTCACATATTTTTGATTTGACATTTGAAAAGGAATCACCTAATATGGCATCCGGCAGTTCTGGGATATGATATATAGTGTATATATATGTATATATATGTGTATATATACTATATATAAGTATATACTATATGTAGGTCTATATTTTTTATTCTCGATTTTTTTTGTTATTAACTAAGTTAAGGTAAGGTAAGGTTCAAAGAACAAAAAGTTAACTTGGTTAAGTTAAAAGTTTAATATAATTTCGACTATTACACTAAGTAAACTTTAACCAATTAAAAGTTAATTGTAACTTTAAATTTTCATCAACAATGTTACTTTTTATCGTTTTAACCCTTTGTAGTATACATTTTTCTTTACGTTGAATTCACTTCCAATTATAAATCCGGTGTCGGATTTCCAAAATTCAAAAAGCCGGATTCAAGATGGCGACCACTCTGATTTAAAACTGCGACAATATCGATATAAATGATACATCGATAAAATACAATTTTAAATTCTTATCCAATCTAACTACTTAATCGAATTAGAGCTTTATAAGTGTAGTTTATTAAATGATAACGAAGATAACCAACATTAAAATTAAACCCTGATTAAAACATACGAAAAACATGATAGAAAACTGTAGAATCTGGATGAAAGTTGAAAGTTAATAATAATAACTTACAGGTAGTTCAATTAAAAGTTAATAAGTTAGAGTAAAAAATTGTACAACTTTTTTTACTTAACTTTTACCTTTTAAACTGAATACTACTCAACCCCGAAAAATAAAGACATTAGTCTTGAAATCATTAAAGCAAGACATTAGTGAATATTATGCGTCCAATAACGATTAGTATACAACAGTAAACAATAGAAACTAAGTAATACTTTTTAAAGGCATTGAAGGCATGTTTCAATTATCCCGTTCACAATTGTTCCAATTATATTCCCAACATCGATTCTTTTCTCGAAACCCGTATCACGAATGACGATTTCGTAGAAATGTCGTTGCTTTTCGTGCGAATCACTGAGTCTCGTGTTTTTTTTTTTTTTTTTTTTTTTTTTTTTTTTTTTTTTTTTTTTTTTTTTTTTTTTTTTTTTTTTTTTTTTTCTTTTTTTCCTTTTTTT